>CM050164.1:378912939-379116098 GCA_027410445.1 Discoglossus pictus
AAAGTGATGTTAGGTATTAAACTTAATAGCACAACATTCTCAAGCTTGCAAATCTGCAATATAAAATACTTTATTTAATGTTTAATTTCCGTTATAGCGATCCAATCAATGTGTTAATACATATAATGGAACTTGCATGCACTAGAATATAATATTTACTGATTTAATAATATTGCTTTATTTCTGGAAAACTTGTAATTCAAACCCTTAAGGGATTGAAATCTAACCTCCATTGTTCAGTGATGTAATGATGTCGATCTCTTTTACTATTGGCTCCGTCTAAACCCGTAACTACGGGTGTGACCAATTGATCATGTTACAGCCGCACATGCAACGTGCGCAAGAATGGTTCACGGGTTTGTGTCTCCGGCCCAATGGTCGCGGCATGGTTGAATGTAACAGCTCTGTAACTCTGGCGAATTTCAAGCCCGCAGGTTTGAAAGCCTGCAGGCTTATTTAAATAGCTAAGCGAAAATACACTTTATTATATATATATATATATATATATATATATATATATATATATATATGTGATTTCCTTTTGACTTAATAAATATAACTGCAGGTATGACACTTAGTCTTCATATAGTATAGTATGGGGCACACTTCATAACATAGCATGGCTGGAAATAATTTCAATCAGTTTGTAAATTGTCAGAGTAAATGCTTCCAAGGGGGTCCGTAAGGACTTTAGTTTGGGGATAAACAAGCTTATAGGGATAGCAGGTACTAAGGGGTAATCCCGGGGGATGCCCGGGCTCATACAGGGGTAACAGATATTAAGGGGAAATCCCAGGGGATAGTCAGCTCATATGCAGAGGGTATTAATCTCCTGCGTTAGTTTTTATTAATATTTAAACCCTCACCTGACATGGGAAAGGGATTATATAGATAGAAACGGATAAGGGAGGATGTGAGGACTAGTGTAGTGTTATGTCAATAGGAACCATTATTAATATTTATGACATGGGAAAGGGATTATATAGATAGATAGGGATAAGGGAGGATGTGAGGACTAGTGTAGTGTCATGTCAATAGGAACCATTATTAATATTTATGACATGGGAAAGGGTTTATATAGATAGATAGGGATAAGAGAGGATGTGAGGACTAGTGTAGTGTCATGTTAATAGGTACCATTCTGTAGTGTTGTTATGGAGGCTACTGTGAGCAGAAGGCAAGCACAAGTTAGGACTAGAGAGCTCTGGGCAAACCCTCTGAGAGTGAGTCCGTAAGCCTTAACCTTGTTTGCAGAAGTCATGGAATAGTTCCAGTAAGTGGCTTATCAAAGCTCCCATAGCTGCATGTCAACCTTCCCAGAGTTCTTATGGGAGCCATGGAATGGAGCCATAGAAAGTAGTGACATGTACTGCTTTTGGAGTAGTTACTGCTGTCTGCTGGCCTGGTCACATTTGCTATTTTAATTATTAACACTATGTGCATAGACTTTAATGGACAATGGTAAATCTGGAATAAAATATATTCAGAGCAATGTGATATGGCCTTTAGTCTGGTCACTTAAATTATCAGGTTGTATTTCCAATGTCATTAAGTAACAAAGTGATTGTGTCTCTGTGAATATTTTTACAAGTTATGTGTAGTGCCAAAAAGAAATAAAAATAACAACAAATGAAAAAAAAAAAGAAATAATACATAGAATCCAAGCTTTCTTGCAGTCTTTGGACTCACCTCTCACACGCAAACAGAAATGTCCTCCGACTTTTAAGTTCCTTTCCTCGATTTCAAAAATATCCAAATCCAGATCTTCTATATACAATCCATTTACAAAACTGGAATCAAATAGAGAGAAGCACTCGTAAAGGACGAACAAAGAAGAAAAAAAGCAATAGCCAGGCTTTCTTTCTGTGTGATTTCAGCTCTCTCCGCTCTCAGGGCTGTGTTACTGCGTTTCTCTTTTTTTCATTTTCACTTCCTGATTTGAGAAATAAAACAGCATGAAGCTTGTGGATTGGCAAATTAGAGGGAGTGTTTTATTTACATGTCATATGCTTTGGCCCTTCCTACAGGTTGCACAAATTTCCTTTCTGAGCTGCTTGACTGGAAGTTACAATTTGGCTGCATGCACGCTTTGTCATTTTTATCATTTCCCTCACAGTTAACAATACGTTTGCCACACTCCATAACTTGATGATTATACTATACTGAAATAGTCTTCTTTTTAAAACCCTTTTACTGAGTTACAACAAAATATTATAGCCAGGAATGCAGTTACAGTCCAACATATAATCCATCTAAAAAAATAATAGTTTTATTTAGATTTAGAGTTGGGGAATTGGAAATATTTTAGTTTGTTAGTTCTGAAAAGGTATATGTAAATGCATCACAATAAGCACAATAAATGAGCACAATAAACAGATCGCACACTGGTCTCATACTACCCTTTTACATTTCAGATTTCATTACATCCTGCACCTTAAACAACGATTATTATTGAAAACCTATAATTTAAAGTTATTATTTAAAATTATATTTTAAGAATAGGGAGCTGATAGTATTTGAATCTACAAGCTCCATTTTACTCTCTGATGAAAAAGATAAATATAACTCGAACTAATACCGACAATGCAACAATTGCTTAATCAGCCTTCACTAACAGCTGGTTCTAATTGGTGTCATAGTCTGTTGCGGTGAAGGATTGCTTAGCTGTGAAAAAAAATATTCCTAAAGGAAAAACAAAAATAGGGACTGCACCATCTCTTCTCAACAGCATTACTCAGTGACCATCAATTGGTCAATTGTTAAACATAAACCTACATGTCCACAGAGAAGAGGTTCATGGACCATGTGATGGCGGTGGCCATCTGCTTACAAAATATCACCAACGCATAGGCCATGTTCCTCTACTCTATAGCCAGGCTAGATCATGGCAACACTTGGACCAATAGATTGTTACTTAGGAGGGTTGTTGAGAGGGTCAAATCCTAGGTGCAGCCCCTATCTCCTCTTCCACCTTCTCACAGGACCCACCCACACATGCCACTGTGCCCAGTCCCTACTCTAGGCGGAGGCACACCCCTTGGAGGAAGCAGCACTGGTGGAGGCGGAGGCATGGAAGGAGACAAGGAGTGGATAGGCTGCGGGTATGCAGGGGAGGCCTCTGCAGTGGAGGAGGAGGTGCTGCTAACCAGAGAATGCTGAGTGATTTCCATGCTCAGCTAGGTTAGTGCGCTCTGGTTCTGCATTGCCTGGAGCAACCTGACCATATAGGACCTTGAGGAGCCTCCTCAGACTGTGGCCCACTAAGGCGTTGTGGGAGGATGCAACGCATAGCATCTCTATAGTCTTTCATCTGGACCAGCATCACCCCCATGGTAGTCTCCAAAGGTGGGGGTTGGGATGGATGTCTTGGTTGGCTGGGCATAAGTGAGAGGAGGCGGTAGTAGTAACCACCGGGGAGGTGCTGAGGAGCATATGCAATGGATTTTGGTGGTCAGCTTGGTGGTGATGGTTCCCACAACCTGCCAGGTGGAGAGAGGAGGAGCTCTTGGTAGCATGGAACTGGCATCTGTCCAATAGCTGGGCCCAGGTGGGGAATCAATCTGTGGGAGGAGGGGGCCAGTGGGGTCAAATGACACTGGTGTGGCTGAAAGTGCATTGACTACATTGTTTGGGAATCCTGCTCCACATTACCCAGGTCCTGGGATCCTCTCCTGGACTCCTCCTGCTGACACGGATGCTGGTGGACGTGGGCACTGACAGCAGCCTCTGGCTCTGACTGAGCCGTTGCCTCAGCCTCTATCTCTGAGGTGGACCCAGACATGCTGCTAGCTGTAATGAGAAAATAATGTTATATGGTTAACAACATTGTATGACTTTTTAATTGATGTTTGTTACTATCTATCTATGTGACAAGCAGTTATCTTGCACCTGGATTGTTCACTTATCAGTTAATGTTTTACACTATCGTTTGCTGGATGTGATAATTTCTTTATACTACGAGCTTGTTTGTTATTGGCTCATAAAAATATCTTGATTCTGACTGAAGTGTGGCCTCTGCAGCACGTGGATATACATACTCTGAAGAAGTTGCTACATGTTGCATCACACTAACCAATCAGTAATCTTCTCTTAGTAATAGTGTTAACCTGCTGCTAATAGGTGTTTCCTGATGGGCTAGTAAACTACACTGCACAAACAGTTTAACAGAGTATGTATCTGCAAATGGTGCAGTGGCGACACCCACAACTGTGGTCTCAATTCAGAGAATGCAGTGGTTAGTGGATAGGGCCTAAAATTTGCAAATTAAGGGCTTGGTGAAAGCCAAAGCACAGGGAATGGCTGAGGAGCGACCTCCAAACACAGACCTTAAAGTGAACAGAGGCGTGCCAGGAAGAGGTGTGGCCAGAAGTGCTTATGAATGGTAGGAGGGGGCTACACCTGGACATTTATCTATGTGTGTGTGGTGTACATGTGGTGTTCATGTGATATTCACCTGGCAAGGAGACTCAGTCTTTTGAAGCCACTAGCCCTGGAGCTCTGGGGTTGGTCCCTGAGGTTATCATCTCCTTCAGCAACATCTCCAACTCTGGGGCCACCACTTGGAGCTGAGGCTGCTCTGGCCTCCTCTTCCATCATCCTCCTGACCTTTGCCCAGCTGTCGTCATAACAATGCCTTACAGAACTCTCACATCCCTATGCGCAAAACCGACCTCTGTGACTGCGGCTGCTACCTCCTTCCAGGCCTTGTCCCTGGAGCAGGCCTTAACTTATATAATATGGGTGTGGGCGCAGATGGCATTGACGAGTGCCACCATCTTCTGTGGCCTATAGTTGGGAGTCCTGTGTTTGGCACCAGCCTCTTGTCCTCATGACTGGGGACTGGGATCAATACCTCCCTGCTCTGACCCTGAGGCATGTCCTTCCCTCCACAGCCCCCTGAGATCAAGTCCCTCCCTCTCTAAACCTGAACTACGTGTGCATAAGTCTGTGGGCTCATCTGACCAGGGGCGGCCCGTCCATTGGGGCGTCAGGGCAAACGCCCCCCCGAATATTTTCGTGACCCTGCAATAAAAAAACACAGCAATGTTTTAGTAATAACCCAAAAACAATTAAATATAAGGTGTACATCATCATTCAAGTCTTAATACAGTAATAAAATGAAGTAAAGTTAGTAAACTATTCCCAGGGACACTGTCACTTTAAGATAACCCCTTGCGCTACATTAACTAATGCTGCTGTGTATCTATTGTAGCCCCCTGCACCCTGTGTGATCACATTACACTAGTAAAGTACACTAACCTTTAGACTCTTCTCTTCAATGAGGCCTGGCCTGGCCCCCTAACCGTTAATGCATGCCGCCCACCATCACAGTGACGATATGCATGGGCGGTCATAAATGTATCAATTTAATGACTGACAGTCTTCCATCATTGACCAATCAATGATGGAAGGTTGTACAGTTGCCAAGAGAACATTGTAAACCCACCCAGACCATTAGCCCTGAGCGCCCGCCAGCTAATAGGGCCTCGAGTTTACTTTTTGATTGACTGATACAGTGAATAAAACCACCAGTTGCCTGTCCCTTCCCCCTTTCTGTTCCCTGACCCTGGTCACGCTGAGACGGAGAGACCTCCCTGGCTGAAACTACTCACATCTGCTCTGCAGCCTGCCTAACAGTAAGTCTACCTGGCACCTGCCCTGCCCCTGGCCAAACCAAACCCCTAGTAGCCCCTAATAAAAGGTAGGGTCACCCAGTTACCCCACTATGCCTGCCTGGCCTGCCACCTACCCAGCCACCCACCAACTTACCTACCACCGACGACCCTAGGCCTGCAATGCCTGGTGCCACCCCCAGCCATCACCCCCATGTGGCCTGTGCCACCCCCGATCAGGCCTGCCCTATGCGATGCCACCGCCCGATTACCCCGATCACGGGATCGGGGTAGTCGGGTGGTGAGCGGGGTGGCACAGGCCCACATGGGGGTGATCGGATCACCCCCTTGATGAGGCCTGTGCCACCCCTGATCACCTCCATGTCGCCTGTGCTACCCCCGAGGCCCGATCACCACCACCCCGATGTGGCCTATGCTATGCCACCGCCCGATTACCCCGATCACGGTGATCGGGGTATTCGGGCGGTGAGCGGGGTTGCACAGGCCACATGGGGGTGGATGTTCACCCCCATGAGGCCTGTGCCACCCCTGATGAGGCCTACGCGGCCACTGACCGACCGATGGGCGCCTGAGCGTGACCGACCCCACCCTGATCCAACTACCTACCTAGCACCCCCCCCCCCCCTATTTTTATTCCATTTTTGGAAGTAACAGGCATGTGCATGTGCCTGTCAATTTTAAAGATAAAATAAAAATAAGGTAAGGGAAAAACAATACAGTAAAAACATTAATACAATTATACAAATAAAGTAAACAGCATGTTAAACAAACAATAATAAAAATAAAATAAACAACAGCACATACTTACCTGTCAAATTGACCCCTCCAGCGTTGGCCTTCTGTCCTCTATGACCTGGATAGTCATAATAATCCAATGTTGATTGAAGCCCATGTCATAAAATCCAATGTTGATTGAAGCCCATGTCAAATAAATAATCCAATGTTGATTGAAGCCACTGGTCAAATAAATAATCCAATGTTGATTGAAGCCACTGGTCAAATAAATAATCCAATGTTGATTGAAGCCACTGGTCAAATAAATAATCCAATGTTGATTGAAGCCACTGGTCAAATAAATAATCCAATCTTGATTGAAGCCATTGTCCAAAAATAATCCAATCTTGATTGAAGCCATTGTCCATCCATCCATTCTGGCCCATTGAAAGAGACCTCCACCAAAAAAAAACCCGACGCTCTAAAAAAAAAAAACAACAAACTAACAGAGCTCCTCCTACAAGGAGCCCCACCCGTGATTAATTGATTTTTTCCCACGGGCTGCTTTATATACTAATTTTTGAAGGACTCTGATTGGCTGAAATTTTTGATTGACATCGATTTCAACCAATGAGAGTCTTTAAAAAATTAGCAAATCAGCAAGCAGGTATGGAAGCCTGTAAGGGAAAAAAAGGTTAGTGTGAACTTGTTTGAGCCTGTATGTATTATACATATTACAGGGCTATTTATGTGATATACATGTTATAGGATTATATCCTGTAACATGTATAGCCAAAAAATAGCACTGTAATATGTATAAAAAATAATGTGTAATAGAAATACATGAACAATATAATAAATAAGTTATAAAGTACATCAATTAATCAAATAATAAATATCAATTAATATATATTGTTTTATGTTTATGTACATTTATGTGTATTTTTTATGTGTGTGTGTGTGATATATATATATATATATATATTTATATATATTTATATATATATATATATATTTATATATATTTATATATATTTATATATATATATATATATTAATATATATTTATATATATTGATATATATATATATTGATATATATATATATATATATATATATATATATATATATATATATATAAATATATATATATATCACATATATAATTGTGAGCGTATGGGCTGTTGCTCACGCTTGCGGGCTCGCGTAGCGCTCCATCCCAGCAACTGAGGCCCTTACCCGCAGCCCTTGCCCGCAGCCCTCGCGTAGCGAGGGATGCGTGCAAGGGCCTCAGTTGTTGGGATGGAGCAGCCACCTCCTCCCCACAATGCCCCGGTTCGGGTTCCGGAGGGGGATCCAGACGCCGCCACTGCCACTAGCCGAACCCGCCAGACGCCGCCACTGCCAGTAGCCGCACCATCCCGGCGCCCGGCAATCCAGTTGTTGGGATGGAGCAGCCACCTCCTCCCCACAATGCCGCCACTGCCACTAGCCGAACCCGCCAGACGCCGCCACTGCCAGTAGCCGCACCATCCCGGGGCACGGCAATCCAGTTGTTGGGATGGAGCAGCCACCTCCTCCCCACAATGCCCCGCGCAGGGCCGACGCCGCCACTGCCAGTAGCCGCACCATCCCGGGGCCCGGCAATCCAGTTGTTGGGATGGAGCAGCCACCTCCTCCCCACAATGCCCCGCGCAGGGCCGGCCTGGGGAACAGGAAACACCGTGGATCCGCGGACTGGAGCAGGCCTCAGAGCTGGAGGAGCCGGGCCTGGGTAGCTGACTGTGAGTGACAGGGAGATAATGGGGTCTGAGGAACATGTGCAATCACTGAGACCTGCCATATAAACTAATTATACACTGATCATTAATACCATGTGTATGTATATAATGTGTGTGTGTATTGTGTGTATAGATATTATGTGTGTGTGTATTGTGTGTATATATTGTGTGTGTGTGTATGTATAATGTGTGTGTATATATATATATATAATGTGTGTGTATATTGTGTGTGTGTATTGTTTGTGTATATATAATGTGTGTGTATATTGTGTGTTTATATATATTGTGTGTGTATATTGTGTGTGTATCAACTGCGGCCCTCGCGAAGCAGCTGCAACCCTCGCAAACTTTACGGCGCAACGCAAACAACATACGAGACACGTTAACACACATTACGGACTCGCAAAAAATGTCCTCAACCCGCGGACATGAAAAAATGAAAAACACAATAAATACACACAACACATACATAAAAAGCTTACCTACAGCAAGAGGGAGCATCCAGGACCTCAAAAAATGAAGTTACACCTTCATTTAACTCATAATAAAAGAGTTTAGACACTAAAAAATTCTCTAAGCGAGAGAAAAAATGGCCGACGAACAAAACGAAAACGAGGCTACAGCACTCTAAACACGCAAAACACCACAAGAAACACGCAAAACACCACAAAACACCTACGGATATTCCACTACAGACGCATACCACACATTAGCCGGCATTTTAGAACAATGCGGAACTACACAACTTCGCTAATGGTTTTGTCTCGCGCACGCACATTATTACACTGCACAAATTCACCACGCTTACACAGCAGCTCCACACTACTAATGCTGCAGCAACATCAAAACAGATTGCAGCTCTTCAACAATGCTTCAAAATAGGTAAAGTATATTCATTTATTCATTTGTATTATATGTTTCAGTAGTACACACAAAACAACATTAGCTACTTTACAATTCCATTGCCGTCATTTTTTGACGGGCAATTCGCTAGTATATATATATATTGATTGATTGATATATATATATATATATATATATATATATATATATATATATATATATTTATATATTGATTGATGTATATATTGATTATTGTTTGATATATATATATATATATATTGAGTTTTATATATATATATATATATATATATATATATATATATTTATATATTGATTGATTTATATATTGATTATTTATTTATATATATATATATATATATATTTATTTATTGAGATATATTGATATCAATTGAGATATATATATATATATATATATATATATATATATATATATATATTTTTTTTTTTTTTACAATTTGGGCCTATATGGTCCCAATTTGTTATTTAAGGTTTTCAAGGTGCGGTTGGGACCTATATGGTCCCACTTTGTTATTTAGGGTTTTTAGGGTGCGGTTGGGGCCTACATGGTCCCACTTTGTTATTTAGGGTTTTTAAGGTGCGGTTGGGGCCTACATGGTCCCACTTTGTTATTTAGGGTTTTTAAGGTGCGGTTGGGGCCTACATGGTCCCCCTTTGTTATTTAGGGTTTTTAAGGTGCGGTTGGGGCCTATATGGTCCCAATTTGTTATTTAGGGTTTTTAAGGTGCGGTTGGGGCCTATATGGACCCAATTTGTTATTTAGGGTTTTTAAGGTGCGATTGGGGCCTATATGGTCCCAATTTGTTATTTAGGGTTTTTAAGGTGCGGTTGGGGCCTATATGGTCCCAATTTGTTATTTAAGGTTTCTAAGGTGCGTTTGGGGCCTATATGGTCCCACTTTGTTATTTAGGGTTTTTAAGGTGCGGTTGGGGCCTACATGGTCCCCCTTTGTTATTTAGGGGTTTTAAAGTGCGGTTGGGGCCTATATGGTCCCAATTTGTTATTTAAGGTTTTTAAGGTGCGGTTGGGGCCTATATGGTCACACTTGGTCTTTTAAGGTTTTAAAAGTTAAGGTTTGGGTCTTGAACGTTCTAATGTTTTTTTGGTGTTTTCTATCACTTCCCAGGTGCAAACTATCTGTGGAAGCAGATTTGTTTGGGCTCGTTGGTTGACTTACTGGACGTGAATACCCCGAGAAGGAGAGTCAACTGTAGGTGAGTATATGGTCACACTTGGAATTTGAAGGTTTTTAAGGTGCGGTTGGGGCCTATATGGTCACACTTGGTCTTTTAAGGTTTTAAAAGTTAAGGTTTGGGTCTTGAACGTTCTAATGTTTTTTTTGTTGTTTTCTATCACCCCCCAGGTGCAAACTATCTGTGGAAGCAGATTTGTTTGGACTCGTTGGTTGACTTACTGGACGTGAATATCCCGAGAAGGAGAGTCAACTGTTGGTGAGTATCATTGCTTTTAATTTTCTGTCCATGCATATAGGTGCAAATTTGATGTTGATGTACTCTTGTCACATGAGGGTTTGCAATCTGTAATGTATACCAATGAATTCAACACACTGTTATTTTAAAGTAATTTTGTGACATAATATAAATTAATATACCGTGATCTCTTTCTTCTATTGGTATCAGAAATGAATACTATTGACTCTCTACTTGTGAAGCCTTTTGGCACCCTAACCTATGAGGAGAAGGTGGAAGTAAAACGGTTAGGACCTGACCAACCAGAGATAAATCTGCAGCAAATCGCAAGAGATAGAGGGAAGCAATATATCCGTACTTTCAATACTGAATGGTACAAGAAGAACGACTGGCTTTGTGGAAGCGTTTCTAGGAAGGCCTTATATTGTTTCCCATGCATCCTATTTGGTGGTGACGCTGCTTGGACCAAAACTGGAGTGACTGACGTAAAACATCTAGCTGACAAATTGGCGAAACACAAAAGTTCTAAAGCTCACTTGGATAACAGGATCAAGTTTGAGATGCTTGGACAGGCAAACATTGCAGTTCAACTGGACCAAGGATACCAAGTCAGTATTCAAAAACACAACCAAGAAGTGGCTAAGAACAGGTACATCCTTTCCAAGATAATTGATTGTGTTCGCTTTTGTGGCACTTTTGAACTGGCATTAAGAGGACACGACGAGAGTGAAACATCGCTAAATCCAGGAGTGTTTCGAGGCCTGGTGGATTTGGTTGGCAGTATCGATATCAATGTAACAGCATTTGAAGACTGCAACTGTGTTTAAGGGCACGTCTAAAACCGTGCAGAATAAGCTACTGGACTGCATGCATGAAGTTATTAAGGAAGTGATTCACCAAGAGCTTAAGGAAGCCCAGTTTGTGGCAATCCAAGCGGTTGAAACAACCGATATTTCTGCTAGGACACAGTGCGTTGTAGTCTATCGCTACATTGACAAGAAGCATCAAGTGGTGGAAAGATTTGATGGCTTCACGGAAATGAAATCAACGGATGCAGACTCGATTGCTGCTGTTGTGCTGGAAACACTGAATACTGTTCTCCCAGAGCCAGAAGACAAGAAGAAACTCATAGCTCAAAGCTACGATGGTGCCAGTGTGATGCGTGGAGATCAAGGAGGAGTTCAAAGAAAAATAAAAGACGTGTACCCGAACGCACACTACGTCCATTGCTATGCTCACCAACTGAACCTAATAATGGAGAAAGCAGTTTCAAGGATTGGAAGAGTTCGAGTTTTTTTTTCAAACATAGGCGGCATACCATCTTTTTTTTCACGCTCTCCAAAAAGGACTGGAGTTCTGGATGAGGTAGTTGGTAGAAGACTTCCAAGAGGTGCACCAACACGATGGAACTTCAACGTTAGGACCGTGAACGTCATCTACGAGAACAGAGATGCGCTACTTGAGTGTTTCCAGACAATTGAAGCATGTCTAAACTTTGATCCAACATCTATACGTGAAGCCGCAGGTTTCATTGGATTGCTGGAAGACAGGGAGTTCCTTTACTTCCTTAAATTATTTCATTTAATAATGCCACATGTTGACATCCTCTATAGTCAGCTTCAGAAGCGAGACACGGATACTGTTTATATCAAAAAAGTCACAGAAGACTTTGGCCCTCATTCAATTGCAATTTGGCCAATTGAATAAGGCTCTAAATAAGCACATAGCATATTTTTTTTAAAGAAGTTTGTAGTTAGTAAAAACCTTGCTTTTGGATAGATGCTTACTAACTAAAAACTTCTATAAAAAAATAAGGTATGTGCCTATTTTGAGCCTTATTCAATTGGCCAAATTGCAATTGAATGAGGCCCTTTGTCGACAGCATCCAGAAAATCCGTAATTCTGTTGAAGATATAGAAGCAAGTTTTCTGAGCGATGTAACAGTCAACAGACGGAGTGCGGAGATTTCAACCTTGAGACAACTTTCAAGAGAGGTATGTGACATAGTGGTGGTTCATGCAAAAGAACGTTTTTCATTTTCAAATCACCTAGTCAGTGCCAAACTTGTTCAAAGTGACTTGTATAAAACCCATGACACTTGCTTTCCAACCCAAGCTCTGGAAGACACCGTGCAAGCATATCCAATACTGAAGAAGGAACAATTACGCACTGAGCTGTCACTTCTGTATGGGAAGACAGATTTTCATGCTTGTACAAGTGCTGTTGCTCTGCACAAACTTTTACATCAATTTAATCTGCAGAATGATTTCACAGAGACAGTGAAATTATTAAGAATCCTGATTACAACACCGATGACCACTGCAGAATCAGAAAGATGCTTCTCCACATTGAAGAGGATAAAAACCTTTTTAAGAAGCACCATGTCCCTGGAGCGGTTGAATGCATTGGCGATGCTCTCAATGGAAAAGCAACTGATTTCCGAGATCCCAGACTTCAATGAAAAAAACATTGAGAAGTTTTGTTCTTTGAAAGATCGCCGTGCAAAATTTAAATACAAGTGATTGAAGCAAAGAAGAATGCATACACCCAGGGTGTGCAAAGATAAACTGCGTTAAGCAGCACCACCTCACACTACCAAACATAACTAGTGGTAAGTAAAGTATGAACGGTGTGTGGGTGTGCATATTGAAGGAGCTATGAAAGGTGTGTGAATGGTCAGTAACAATTGTTGAAGCCTTGGCGTGGCGTTACTGCTCATAACGTGTTTGTTTGACATTGATTATTGTGTTGTCTAAACAGAAGTGAAATGCTGTTGTTTTCTTGAATCCCAAGATCCACTGGTTTGGGCCTATACAGTGCTGATTGGTCTTCTAAGGTATGTTTGGGGCCTATATAGTTCCACTTGGTCTTCTAAGGTATGTTTGGGGCCTATGGTCACACTTGGTCTTCTACGGTATGTTTGGGGCCTATATAGTTCCACTTGGTCTTCTAAGGTATGTTTGGGGCCTATGGTCACACTTGGTCTTCTAAGGTATGTTTGAGGCCTATATGGTTCCACTTGGTCTTCTAAGGTATGTTTGGGGCCTATATAGTTCCACTTGGTCTTCTAAGGTATGTTTGGGGCCTATGGTCACACTTGGTCTTCTAAGGTATGTTTGAGGCCTATATGGTTCCACTTGGTCTTCTAAGGTATGTTTGGGACCTATATGGTTCCACTTGGTCTTTTAATGTTTTTTAAGTATGGTTTTGTTCTTGAATGGTCTGATTGATTTGCTTGTTTTCTTTCAACCCCAGGTGCAAACCCTATGTGGCTGCAGATTTGTTTCTACTCGTTGGTCAACTTACTGAACGTGAATACCCTGAGAAGAAGACCCGACTAATGGTAGGTGTCACTCCTTTAATTTTTCTGTTAATGCGTATAGGTGCAATTATGATATTGCTGTGGTCTTGTCACATGAGTTTTTTCAATCTATATTGTATACCAATGAATTTAACACATTGTTACTTTACTTCTTAAAAAATTTCTGCATTGCTGATCATGTATTTCAATGGGCTTTACAAGTATAAGGTCATTGCGCGGGGCTTTTAAAGGTCATCATGACGTCAGGGGGAGGAGTTATAAAAATGGGTGTGGTTTGAAAAAGGGGGAGTGGCTATGTTTCGCCCTGTCGCCCCTCCAACTTGAAAAGTCAGCAGCTGCCACTGCATCTTACCCTCCCTCTACATCACCTCCAATCCTGCCAGACCTACCACTTCTAAACCTCCCATCCCACCCTCCCTACGTCTCCTTCCCTCCTCTCCCACCATCCCTACGTATCCTTCCCTCCGTTCCACTCCCACCCTCCATGTGATGATCCGAGAGTAAGGGCTATACAAGCCCATGACCACCTGCTATAGACTCCAAGTTATCTACCCACAAGGACCGTTGTGTTCTTTGACCCTGATATCTGGCTTCTGTATCAGTCAGGGTCTCTCCATCAGGAATCAGCTCTTCCAGGAGTCCCAGTAACCTTCCTGTGGTAGTGACCAGAACAGGTTACTTGTAGGGAGGAGATATGCTCAGTTTTGCAGCCATCCAGGAGAACAGGAACAAAATAAAGAGACCAAACCATTTCTATATGTCTCTGAGTGAACTGTTATATTTTTGAAATGACAGCAGTATTTATAGGGGATAGATACAGAGGGGGTGTACACAGCACAACAACGAGATGGTGTAGCAGACAACCACAAGAGATAAACTCCACATGGGGTCTAACAAGATCAACAGGATTAACATCCAATACACATCCTGCCGTCTCTAGCACATATCAGATGTGTTTAACTTAATCTGCTAACAATTGGCCAGAGCGGATTATAAATACAATGGAGGTGTTTATGTACATAATCCAGTGGCTGGAGCCAAGCTGTGTGTCCTATGATGAGCTCTAAGGGCCAACACCCAGGCTGAGAAAAATGGGTCCGTGACATTACTCCCCCTTTGCAGACAGCAGTTCTGGGCCTCTGATCCTGACGGATGATAGGCTTGAACTGCAGCCCATAGTCCAAGTCCAAGTCCCCATCCAAAGAAGGAAAAATATTGTCACAGATGGCCACTGCATACATCCCAGTTCATGACCTCCTCCTGGAGGAGGTAGGAGATTTGCCCGGTCTGGGGTGGTTGCCCCACCTTCTCTAACCCCATTCATTTCAACAACCTACCCCAAATTGTAGGCATTATTCTTGGGGACACATCCAGGATGTCAGGAACTAGAATCTCATACAGGGGCATACTGCTGCCCCCTTTTCCAAAGGCAGGTAATGGCTCTGGGGTATCCCATCTAGGGAGCAGCCCAGGAGGGGGAATAAAGCACTTCCCTGCCGGCACAATCTCCTCAGGGTTAGTTGTCAAGGCAGGGATGGGGAAAAACAGAGCAGGATTAGGGTCTCTGGATGGATGCCCTTTCCTGGCTTAGGCTCCCCTGGGGTAGCAGACTTCGCTGGGGTCGGTAGCTCCTTAGGGTGAGTATCCTCCAGGGCTGGTAAGGTTGGCATTGCTTATGCAGCTAGGGTACTATGTGTCAGGTCCTCTGGTACCGTGTTCACTTGCCCTTATCATTTAACTCTGCTTGGACTGAAGCAATCCCCGTCAGCCCTGCTGGTAACTCTGCAGAGTTTGGGAGTGGAGTCTAAACTTGCTCCCTCATCAGGGTTTCAGGGCAAGTGCCCTCACCTGAACACTTATCTGAATCCACCTGATCCATGCTGGACAAGAGCTTCAGGGTCTCAGGGGATGCCCCCTCTCCTGCAGAGCCAATTTACGGCATTGTTGCAAATTACAATGTGCAATTTACATAGGTCCCTTCACTGTAGTGGATATTTAGGCATAAGCAATGTGTTCTGACCGCAGTGAGGTTCCCATAACTGTTTTATCTACTCTAGTGCACTGTATTGTACATACCGCTGACAAAATTCCTAGAGAAGTTGTCTAGAGAAGTTGTGTAATAAGGAAAACAATTCAAAGATCTCTTACCCAGGCAAATACATAATGAAGTAGTTTTCCTTTATCAAGAGTTGTCAAGCACATTAAATAATGTGCTGTCCAGACTGAACTATCATGGCCATGCATATTCAATTATGATGATCATCCCCACGTGGGTTGAGGAGGATGTTCTATACGTTCTACACATCACTAAAGATACATGACTTAACATGGAATTGGGTTTTCTAGCACATTATCAAAAGATCTTGTGATCCTGTCACATCCCTTCTCATGTTTTATTGTTGTTTTTCCTCAAGATATTTATGTCCCTAACTAGTAACACTGCCTTTCCTCTTTTTTATGTGTAATATGATGTTCGGTCTCAGGATCTGGTTATGTACCTGGATCTCCAAGAGCCTTACTTGTGAATATTTGGGCCTACTAAGAATTGTTTGTAATGTTTAGTATTTAGGCACTATTACAGCCCTATTAAATTTCATGCCCATAGCAGCATCAGCAAGCCTGCAAAGGCTGCGGGCTTGAAATTCGGCTGCGTTACAGAGCTTTTAAATTAAGCCAGGCCGCAAGTTACCAGCCAGAGACGCAAACCCGTAAACCATTTGTCACACGTTGGATGTGCGGCCGTGAACATGATCAATTAGTCAAACCCGTGGTTACGGGTTTTGATAGAGCCAGTGGCAACAGAGATTGTCATCATTACGTCACTGAAAAATGGAGGTTAGATTTCAAAGCCTTACGGGTTTCAATTACGAGTTTAGATTGGATCCGCATTCCAGATGTAATGCAAAAATTAATAAATCAGTAAATATGATATTCAAGTCTATGCCAGCTCCATTATATGTATTAATACATTGATTGCCGGGATCGATATAACACGGAAATTAAACATCATAAAAAGTATTTTATATTGCAGATTTGCGAGCTTGAGAATGTTGTGCTATTAATTATAATACCTAACATCACTTTCCCTTTAATTATGAGTAAAGTAGTGTGTGTAAATTTGCATTTACAGTGCTACGGATAGGACGGAGAGTACTTTAAGGCCTCTCAAGTACCCGTTGGCTTTTTGGCTCCATTTGTGGGTTACGGGCTTGAATGCCAGTGAATTTGTTGCAATTTAACAGCGTGATTGGAACTTAACAATTACGGGCTTGACAGATCAAAGGATTTGCGGCCGCGCAGTTTAGATTTCGCCCTTTTTTACTCCGCAAGTCGCTGGCAGGTTGCTTTACGGGGTCAATTTAATAGCCGCAAGTCTTGCGGGCTACGTTAAGGGCTACAGTTTTAAACTCTGAGGGAATTTAATAGGGCTGTTAGTCTCATTGGATAGTGCAGTGGCATACCCTGCTGCAGATATTGTAAAAAAAACACTAGGTAATGACGACTTATGGTTATAATGTGTATAATCGTGACCTGATTTAGTAGTGGTGATTTGGGGGTCATTGTATAATAAAAAGCAAAAGTGGGTATTATTATACATATAACTTTAATGAAAAATAAACAGCATTGATTAAAAAGATTAAAAGGAAAAGGGGAACTTAAAAACAAAACCACTAACTCCTCAGTTATTACCAAGCCGTATTACCACTTTTCAATTGTAGAATGTGAGATTGTCAGCTAAAGGTAACTTATAGAGGATTGTGGGGACACTTTTTTAACCACAGTCAGCTTAAGTAAATACCAAATTTGCATATAATTACAATCTAAGTATCCTATATATGCAATAACTACACAATACATCCTATAGTTGGTATATTATGTGTAATAAGACCTATCATGGTCTATCATATAGCCCTATAATAGAGTAACCTGCAGTCCACCACTGATATATTAGAATATATAGGTGGGTATATCAATGAGGTACAAAGGTGGAGTATTCTATTGCAGCATAGCAATGTGTGTAAGACACCTGAAAATTGCTTGTCTATACTCTTTATCCATTCCCATTGGTCCCCACGCTTCACCATAGTCTATTGAATGGTATAAGATTGTCAGTGGTTAGTGCCCTGTTTCTCCTCTAAGTTGCAATACTCATTGTCTCAGCGTCTCCATTAGCTGTGGAGATTTGCGCTTCCTGGTTTGAGCGTGCATCTCAAATGTGATGACGTCACGCTACGCCTGTCTACCTAACATGTTTCTACGTCTGAACGTCTTTCTCAAAGGATTAGGGCGTATACCGTTGTTGCTGTCCTTTTATAGGTTCTGGTAGTCACAGTTACCTGATCTGCCACGAGTGCTACATATAGTTAGCCCCTGGTATTGTATGTGGACAATTATCAAAGACATTTATCAGCATTGGCACATCTGACGAACTACAGATGCAAAAAATATGTATAGATGGATACATATGATGTTTCCTTTGTCCATTTATTATATTATGCAAACAATTAGGTCTAATGGAAAAAGAAGTCATTATGTCCAATAGGAAGAATCAAAATTAAAGAAATAGGATGTGTCCAGGATATAAGATATTCTCCGTTCCTGTATCCACATGTACAATGTTTAACATTATTGATAACCATATTGATAGTGACAGTAATATAATACATATGCCTATATGGGGGTCTGAATAATAATTATATATAAGAAATAATAACAGTATTATTACAGGTCATATTATATGGACATACTAAATTGTGTAAGGGTGTTAGATAATAATAATAATAAAAATAAAATTATTCAGTTTCCCTCGTGGGGTGATTGGCAGTGCTAACATATTGAATAAAACTACTGTATTGACACATATGTGCATAAATGAATATCAGTGAAAATGTATATAGTGCCAGTGAAATAGAAGTGATGCATCAAAGTGTAATATATAATAGATAAAAATATGTTTAATAATAAATCAAGTAGAAAATGTGATGCATAAATTAAATAAAAGTTATGTGTATTTATCATAGTTACATATAGCAGACCTTTAACTTAGTCTAACCAACCAAAAGTCCACATCAAATGTGTATAATGTGATCTAGATTAGAAATCTTGCTTGTGTCAACTTGTGATTATTGGAGAGAAAGTATGAAAGTATGCTGTATATTGTAATGAAACAAAATATATGGCTTAACCATATAAATGTGTATATAAATTCTAGCATATTGACCTTTGAGAAAGGCGTATATTACAGATAGAGAAATTAATCTCTTGTCCTTGTCTCATGGGTCATAAATAATAATAAAAAATAATAATAAATAACGTATCTCTCATATATAGACACATCTTATCAGAAAGGAGATGTATTCTTCCTCTCAAGGGCCAGGGACCAAAGTCTGATTTGAAATTGCTCAATCCTATATAGAATAATGGAATGTGAGCTTGTCTAAGTTAGATGAAGGCCGTATATGAAAAGACCTCATTTAGGCCATTAGGTACCTATGCTCTCAATTTGTAAATCCATCTGGATTCACATTGGAGTAATTTCTTTTGAAGGTCTCCCCTTCTAGGCCCTGATATTACTGCATCTATGATACAGAATTTGGCCACATCTGGATTATTGTTATGGCAATACTTAACATGCCTTGCTATGGGAGTGTCATATTTGTTAATGATCGAATATATATGTTCTCCCACTCTCCGGGGGAATTCCCTACAGGTTTTGCCTACATAGATCTTATTACATAAACAGGTAGCTATATATATACAACTCCTGATGATTTACAGTTGAAAAATGTATCAATTTCAAAACTGGTCCCACTGATGGGATGTATATACTTTTTGCATGGTTTTATGAATTTGCAGAATTTGCATCTACCACATTTATACATACCTTTCAAAGGTTGTAACCATGTTCTAGGTTCTGTTTTATTATCATTGTATACACTGTGAACAAGCATATCTTTTATGTTGACCCCTCTTCTATATGTTGCCTTTGGAGTAAGTGTATCTTTAAGATCTTTATCACTTTGAGAAGATGCCAATGCTTAGAAATTATGTTTTTTATGATTTCCGAATCATGACCAAATGTCATTATGCATCTACAGTAGTTACACTTTTCTCATTTGTAGTGGCATTTCTGGGAGTATTTATTTCTCCTAGTGTCTTATTTGTGTGTACATTTAGGAGATCAGTTCTGTTGCAATTCCAAGCATATTTATAGGCTGCATTTAGACTCATATTTGGATACCCTCTAGATCTAAAGCGTTCTCTTAGCTTATCTGCTTCTGTTTTAAATTCCTCATCTGGACTGCAAATTCTTCTAATTCTTAAGTACTGGCCTTTAGGGATTCCTCTCTTTAGAGGCTCAAAGTGTTGACTTTCCCATTGTAATAAAGTATTAGAAGCTGTTTCTTTCCTGAAGGTAGATGTACCAATATTTCCTTCTATATCTTTTTTTATTTTTAAGTACAAAAAGGAAACATCACTCTGACTTGCCTCAAAGGTAAATCTTAGGCCTAAATTATTGTTGTTTAAATATTGTATAAATTAATTCAAGTCCTGTTTGTTGCCTGTCCAGACAAGAATAATATCATCTATGTATCTTCTCCAAATAAGTATGTTGTCTCCAAAAATATGTGCAGTCTCATCATATATATACTTCTCCTCCCACCCTCCCAAAAATAGGTTTGCATAGCTAGGGGTACACATTGTCCCCATAGCCGTACCCTGTTGTTGGTGGGACCATTGTTGGTTAAATGAGAAATAGTTATGTTTCAGAACATAGTCCAACAGTGATATTAGAAAATGTTTAATTCATCAAAGATTGTACCTTTTATTTACAGGAAATGTTTGACGGCATCAATTCCAAAGTTATGAGGGATACTGCTATACAGTGCCTCAACATCAAAGCATACCAGCCAAGACTCAGTTGGTATGCATAGGTCCTCCAGTTGCATAAGAATATCTGGAGTGTCCTTTACATATGAGGATAGGCCTGTCATGAACAGAAGGGCCCACTGGACTGTTTGGGGTTCATCACTTATTATATGTGTGGTTAGAAAGTACTAACAACTTGCTTAACAGTCATATCTGGGGTATACAAATGGTTAAATAATTTGAAAAAATGTATATGGCCCTGCGATCGGCCATGTGTGAAGGCTCTGGCTTTATTCATGAAGGGGAGAGATAGTTTTATGTCTCTGTAAGAGGAGAGAAAATGTGTAATGAAAAAAAAGCCATGTGGGTGAGGGGGGTAGCAAGCTATTTGCCTAGGAGGATGGGCTAGAACTGGAGTAAGGTCTATGTTGTTTTGTGTCATCTTTCTGTGTTTTTATATATCTCTATAACAATAAAGAAGTGGCCAGTTTTACTTTGGACACACTAAAGAAAGGTTGTGTCAGAGTCTGCTTGTACAAGGTACATGGTGTGTGATTCTTAGATCCTAAGAAAAGGGGTCTGATGGTGCCTGTCTCTGCAGTAATGATGCTGTCATCTAGAGTGACTGCTGGTGTCAAGATCTGAACAAAAAGTTGCGACCGTAACCAAGAGAGAGATTTTGGTCCCCCAAATTTGCCGGTTGTAACAAGGCCCATAACAAATCTCAGGTAATGATGCAGAAATAGGCTACAGTTATGTGATAAATTATTGGTCCCTGAGACTATCGGTCTTCCAGGGATAGGGCAAGTCTTTTTATGTATTTTGGGTAAAGAATAAAATACAGAAATAGTAGGGGATTTCGGAAGTAAAAAATGATAGGTCTGATCATCAATAATTCCTTTACTTTTGACCTCATCTATAATACTTTTCAGTATTAGTTTGAATTCAGGGTTGGGATCCTTGGTAATAGTTTTATAAGTTGTTCTATCTTTTAAGATTCTATTACATATATCTTTATAATCCACATTGTCCATTAGGACTATGTTCCCACCCTTGTCTGCTGGTTTGATATGTATAGATGTATTGCCTCTAAGTTCTTTAAGAGCTCCATATTCAGATTTTGAAAGGTTACAATTTCTCTTATAACTTCTGTAATCAATATTTTCTATATCATTTGAGATTGTAAAAACACCCAAGTATTGGCATACTTTTTCAATTGAGGTGTAAATGTACTTTTATTCCTCCATCTCTTTGGCGAGGGAAACTGAATAATTTTATTTTTATTATTATTATTATTATCTAACACCCTTACACAATTTAGTATGTCCATATGATATGACATGTAATAATACTGTTATTATTTCTTATATATAATTATTATTCAGACCCCCATATAGACATATGTATTATATTACTGTAACTTTTAATATGGTTATCAATTATGTTAAACATTGTACATGTGGATACAGGAACGGAGAATATCTTATATTCTGCACATATCCTATTTCTTTAATTTTGATTCTTCCTATTGGACATAATGACTTATTTTTCCATTAGACCTAACTGTTTGCATAATATAATAAATGGACAAAGGAAACATCATATGTATCCATCTATACATATTTTTTGCATCTGTAGTTTCGTCAGATGTGCCAATGTTGATAAATGTCTTTTATAATTGTCCACATACAATACCAGGGGCTAACTATATGTAGCACTCGTGGTAGATCAAGTAACTATGACTACCAGAACCTATAAAAGGACAGCAACAACGGTATACGCCCTAATCCTTTGAGAAAGACGTTTAGACGTAGAAACATGTTAGGTAGGTAGGCGTAGCGTGTGAGACGCACGCTCGAACCAGGAAGCGCGAATCTCCACAGCTAATGGAGACGCTGAGACAATGAGTATTGCAACATAGAGAAGAAACAGGGCACTAACCACTGACAATCTTATACCATTCAATAGACTATGGTGAAGCGTGGGGACCAATGGGAATGGGTAGAGAGTATAGACAAGCAACTTTGAGGTGTCTTACACACATTGCTATGCTGCAATAGAATACTCCACCTTTGTACCTCATTGATATACCCACCTATATATTCTAATATATCAGTGGTGGACTGCAGGCTACCCTATTATAGGGCTATATGATAGACCATGATAGATCTTATTACACATAATATACCAACTATAGGGTGTATTGTGTAGTTATTGCATATATAGGATACTTAGATTGTAATTATATGCAAATTTGGTATTTACTGAATTCTTAAGCTGACTGTGGTTAAAAAAGTGTCCCCACAATCCTCTATAAGTTACCTTTAGCTGACAATCTCACACTCTACAATTGAAAAGTGGTAATAAGGCTTGCAGCAACTAACTGAGGAGTTAGTGGTTTTGTTTTTAAGTTCTCCTTTTTCTTTTAATCTTTTTAATCAAAGCTGCTTATTTTTCATTAAAGTTATATTTATAATAATACCCACTTTTGGTTTCTATCCAATTTGTAGTGTTAAGCAATAATGGGACAATTTCCCTAAAGTCAATTTCCTGTCATTGTATAATGTTTAAAGAATTTCTCTGTGCTCAGAAGTAGGCCCTATGATATGATAATATTTTATCAAACCACTTCAGTTGTTACAGGGCTGTCTAATGCCATGACATAGCACGACTATATGTATATATGGAGAGGGCAATTACTTGAAGGACCGAATGCGAGAGTGACTCATTTTAATTTACTAGAAGAAGAGATATCTATTTCCCATATTTGTATGTGGTAAGCCATGCTTGTTAGACTGACTCCATCTTGCCTGTTTCCATGCCCCCATTGGTAGAAAATATGAAAATGAGTGAACGTTTAACTTCTATGTTCCCAGAGGGAGCAGGGCATATCAGAGTGTTGTAAAACAGGATGCTGGATGGTTGATTATCACATATATAGTTGTGAGCATGCGAGTTGTTGCTAACGCTTGCGGGCTCGCGAAGCGAGGGCCGCGGGCGAGGGCCTCAGTTGCTGGCATGGAGCGCCGAAGGTGCTCCTTGCCAGCAACTGCGTCCCTCGCAAACTTTACGTCGCAACGCAAACAACACGACACACCAACTATGACCCTCGCAAACTTTACCTCGCAACGCAAAAAACATACGAGACACGTTACCACACATTACGACCTCGCAAAAATCGTCCGCAACTCCCGAGCATGACAAAATTCAAAACACAATAAATACACATAGCACATACATAAAAAGCTTACCTTCAGCAAGAGGAAGCATCCAGGACCTCAAAAAAACAACTTACACATTCATTTAACTAAAAATAAAAGAGTTTAGACACTAAAAAATTCGCTAAGCGAGAGAAAAAATGTCCGCCGAACAAAACGAAAACAAGGCTACAGCACTCTAAACACGCAAAACACCACAATAAACTCGCAAAACACCACAAATGACCTACGGATATTCCGCTAAGACGCATACCACACATTACCCGCCATTTTACGCCAATGCGGAAGTACACAACTACCCTAACGGTTTCGTCTCGCGCACGCACACTATTACACTGCACACATTCATTACGCTTACACAGCAGCTCCACACCACTAATGCTGCAGCAACATCAAAACAGATTGCCGGCTCTTCAACACAATGCTTCAAAATACGTAAATTATATTCATTTATTAATTGTATTATATATTTCAGTAGTATACACAAAACACCATTAGCTACCTTACAATTTCATTGCCGTCATTTTTTGACGGGTCAATTCGCTAGTTCCTTATAATTGTAAGGGGTGACCATTGTAAGCAACGAGGAGAGGATAAAAATGGTTATGTTAATGAGCATTCCACTTACCCACTCCAGGTTTGCATGTGGGGGAGAAGCCAGACCCTTGTTAATTATACCCTAGCCTCTTGACACCAGTGCAATACTAGATGGGTTTGCCTAAAGAAAGGAGAATGATGGGGGGGGGGGGGGGGCAGGTTAAGAGGAGTGGATGATGGGATGATGTGCTGCCTAAATATCTGTGGAAAGAGAATAAAGTTTGTCCATGCCTGCACACTAAGCTAAAGGTGTATGCTCCTTTTTGAATTATGCTCTAGCATAGACAAGGGGTTTAGAGTCATGGTTTTATTATTTTTAGAAGCCAGTAACCTTTTATATCATAAAAAAAGTGAGCTGTTGGCCCTAATGAAAGATCCAGTTGGAATTGGCTGGGCTGATTATGTAATTCCTGGCTTCTGAGCTCCATGGCTGTTGGAGGTGGTCCTGATCTGAATTGGCATGCTGGGCTCTGAGATAGCCCAAACTCACAATCTAGGTGTGTTCATGTAGCAGAAAGCAGAACGATTTGGGGTGAACTCTGGGTCGTGACATTGGAATACAGAGCAGAGATTCTGAATAATAAAAATACCCACATGGGACAGATAGCAGGCATCATAAATAATGAACTGATCGGTCAAGTGTACAAGTCTATACACAAGGTTTGAGATAAGATGAAAGATATAGAGATTAGTTACGGCCATAAATATCTTGATGTATAAAGGAGCTTAAAAAACAATAAAACATGAGAATGAATGTGACAGGATCATAAGAACCTTTGATAATGTGCTAGAAACATTTGTGGTCAGTGCCTTATCCAATGTTTGATGGTAGCTGATGGAATTTCAAAATGTATTTGTGGTTGTGGCCTTCTCCAATTTTCGATGGTAGCCGTTGCAATAGAAAAATATAGCTGTGTTATTCTATGCTGCTTAGAGGGCTAGGGAGGGTAAAATGCAGTAGAGAATGGTGTTTAGGGTGGGGTAATTGACACTTGCTCAGAGGTAAGTATCTGGGGGGTTTAAATATACATTTGGGAGAGAAAGTACCTCCTACAACTTCAGGTAAATTAACCTGAACATTTGTGGTCAGTGCCTTCTCTAATGTTACTCTATCCAAGCATGCTTAGAGATAAAAAAAAAAAAAACACAAATACAATAGCTTGATAGTGAATATAATTCATTTTATTTGGTGATGTTCTGAAAGGCCTTCCTTATTTTGTTTTGGGATGTAATGACTGTAGGAGTATGTTTTTTTGGAGGCCAACGTCCTGGCACCAATCTGAAGGAATGTCCTGAAAAGGAAAACCGGTCAAGGATTAGTGGCAGGAGAGCTAAGCAGATGTAGTGGATAACGGTTGTTGTAGACAGATGCTGACTAAAAATACCTATTAACGGGTGCTGGTGTGGCTTTGATGTAAGAGTGTCTAGAAGGGTGTGGATTCTGTTTAAGAGACACCAGGGATTGTCAGATAGATAGAATTGTATGGTTACCGGTCTTCTGTTTTAGTGTTGGGTAATGTGAGGAGGAAGTAGTCTTCTGAGAAAGTCATTTTTTTCTTTGTAAGGCATCTTGGTTGGTGTTAAGACAACATGAGTTCATTAAACCTTAGGAATCCATAGAGTGCTAACATGATAGCTATGGAGGTGGTCAGGGATGTTTTTTTGCCAAAAGGATCGTTGGTGAAGAATGACACTAGTTTTTTGAAGATTAAAGAGTTCTGGATACATCAGCTTTTATGGGCTAGTCCTCTTACAAGGGTTTTTAATTGATGGTGACATGAGGAATGATCTGTTAGGGCTGAAGTTCTGGCAAAATGGAAATATATCCCTGTTAAGTAGTTCCTGAAGTTAGGTGATGCAAACCTCGCCTGGTGACTCAATGAAGCGATGATGAAGATCTTACAGAGGTATGATTTAGTCGTTAGAGGTGAATATATTGAAAAGGTGCCAAGCTCTGGTATATATATTTCTGATGTTGTCAGTGAGATCTGATTGCATGGTAGTCCTGGCTAATGTTTGGGGAGTTACAGGAGGTTTTTTTTTGTGGTATGAATCCCGGAGGAACAGATGAGTAATCATCCAGAGAGAAAGATGAGTGATGATCAAGTTTCTGTAAATAAGGGCATTGGTGAAACTGGTGGATAAGGGAAAAGAAAGCTAGCTCCCTCCGAAGGGACATTGTGCTTTTGTCTAATGAACAAAGTTTTGAAAGTATGAGTTATGTGGGCTCAATAGCAGCTGTTAATGTAGGAATCACATTCATAGTTGATGAGGCTGTGATGTTGACCTGGGTCCATGAGCACATAGAGATTTATGATGATTCAGTATGTTAAAGTTGCATATGAAGGCGTAGATGATAATTTACAATTTGACATGGAAGTGAGCCAGAGTCTGAGGTCGGCTAATGCTGTATCTCCTAGGTGAATTGGTAGATTATTGAGAGCATGCTGGGTTAGCGTTGACTACAGGTTGCTAATGAAGGACCTGCCTTGGGCAACGACAAATTATGAAAAATAGAGGTGGCCCAAGAAAGACTAAAGATTTTTCACTGAGGCAGATTTAGATTTTTGAAATATGGATATGAATTCCTTAAGTCTTGTTAATTTGTCATCCATTTAGCTTGTTTCCATGTTTGCAGTATTGAGTATTATGCCCAGGAATTCAACGTGATGAGATAGTCTTTCCATTTTCTCAGTGGCATACAGAATGTTGAGCTCAGTGAAAAGGGCTAAGAATATCTGTAGACTTGAAGAAATTTCCTGTAGACCATTAATGTACAAGAAATCTTTGGACTACTCTTTGATCCAAAAGTCAAACGTTTTTTCGAAAAAGTATTCGTCCTTCCACTGGACTTCACGTATGTGACACAGCAATGGATTAATAGGAAGCTGTTTGAATGCGTACAACAACAGCCATGTTCTGGAACCCAGCTGTGTTATAAGCAAGATAGCATTGTCCACAATGGCGTACTGTAAGGAAAATTTGTCAGATGGTGTTATGAATTGATACTCGGCATGTTATATGGAGAAGACAAATTTACAAATTGACTACAAATATTTTTTGAGGGAATATTTGCAGATAGGGACCCCAAGGTGGTTGATTCACCAGATTGGGAAAGGTTCCTTTATAGCAGATAGTAGATTGTTGCTGGTGAAAGACACCTGAGGTGATGTATTGACCCCAGTGTGGGACCCTTTGATAACTACTGTGACAAGGCAATCAGTGGAGGGTGGTTGGAAAGATAGTGTTAACTGCACCACGTTAATGGTTGCTATTCATTTCTGGTGAATAATCTTGGGGCACACTGGAGTGGGCCTTGTGACACATCAAACATGTATTGAAATTATTACATTACTATCAACTTGCCAGTCAAAAATGACGGCAAAAATAATTGAAGGCTAGCAAAGTTGGGGGCCTCGCAATGAGCACCATCGCCATGCTGTCTCTCTCTCCCCCTCTTCCCCTGCTGTCTCTCTCTCCCCCTCTTCCCCTGCTGTCTCTCTCTACCCCTCTTCCCCTGCTGTCACTCTCCCCCCTCTTCCCCTGCTGTCACTTACTCCCCCTCTTCCCCTGCTGTCACTCTCTCCCCCCTCTTCCCCTGCTGTCACTCTCTCCCCCCTCTTCCCCTGCTGTCACTCTCTCTCCCCTCTTTCCCTGTTGTCTCTCTCTCCCCCTCTTCCCCTGCTGTCACTCTCTACCCCTCTTCCCCTGCTGTCACTCTCCCCCCTCTTCCCCTGCTGTCACTTACTCCCCCCCTCTTCCCCTGCTGTCACTCTCTCCCTCCTCTTCCCCTGCTGTCACTCTCTCCCCCCTCTTCCCCTGCTGACACTGTCTCCCCCCTCTTCCCCTGCTGTCACTCTCTCCCCACTCTTTCCCTGCTGTCACTCTCTCCCCCCCTCTTCCCCTGCTGTCACTCTCTCCCCCTCTTTCCCTGCTGTCTCTCTCTTTCTTCCCCCCTCTTCCCCTGCTGCCACTCTCTCCCCCCTCTTGCCCTGCTGTCTCTCTCTTTCTTCCCCCCCTCTTCCCCTGCTGTCACTCTCTCCCCCCCTCTTCCCCTGCTGTCACTCTCTCCCCCCTCTTCCCCTGCTGTCACTCTCTCTCCCCGCTTCCCCTGCTGTCACTCTTTCCCCCCTCTTCCCCTGCTGTCACTCTCTCTCCCCCTCTTTCCCTGCTGTCTCTCTCTTTCTTCCCCCTCTTCCCCTGCTGTCACTCTCTCCCCCTCTTTCACTGCTGTCACTCTCTTCCCCCTCTTCCCCTGCTGTCACTCTCTCCCCCTCTTTCCCTGCTGTCTCTCTCTTTCTTCCCCTGCTGCCACTCTCTCTCCCCCCTCTTCCCCTGCTGTCACTCTCCCCCCCCCCCTCTTCCCCTGCTGTCACTCTCTCTCCCTCTTTCCCTGCTCTCTCCCCTCTTTCCATGCTGTCTCTCTCTTTCTTCCCCCCTCTTCACCTGCTGTCACCCTCTCCCCCTCTTCCCCTGCTGTCACTCTCTCCCCCTCTTCCCCTGCTGTCACTCTCTTCCCCCTCTTCTTCGCTGTCACTCTCTCCCCCCTCTTTCCCTGCTGTCTCTCTCTCTTTCTTCCCCTGCTGTCACTCTCCCCCCCTCTTCCCCTGCTGTCACTCTCTCCCCCTCTCCCCCTGCTGTCACTCTCTCCCCCCTCTTCCCCTGCTGTCACTCTCTCCCCCCTCTTCCCCTGCTGTCACTCTCTCTCCCCTCTTTCCCTGCTGTCTCTCTCTTTCTTCCCCCCTCTTCCCCTGCTGTCTCTCTCTCCCCCCTCTTTCCCTGCTCTCTCCCCTCTTCCCCTGCTGTCACTCTCTCTCGCCCTCTTCCCCTGCTGTCGCTCTCTCTCCCCCTCTTCCCCTGCTGTCTCTCTCTTTCTTCCCCCCCTCTTCCCCTGCTGTCACTCTCTCCCCCCTCTTTCCCTGCTGTCTCTCTCTCCCCCTCTTTACCTGCTGTCACTATCTCTCCCCCTCTTCCCTGCTGTCACTCTCTCAATCCCTCTTCCCCTGCTGTCACTCTCTCCCCCCTCTTTCCCTGCTGTCACTCTCTCCCCCCTCTTCCCCTGCTGTCACTCTCTCTCCCCTCTTTCCCTGCTGTCTCTCTCTTTCTTCCCCCCTCTTCCCCTGCTGTCTCTCTCTCCCCCCTCTTTCCCTGCTCTCTCCCCTCTTCCCCTACTGTCACTCTCTTTCCCCCTCTTCCCCTGTTGTCGCTCTCTCTCCCCCTCTTCCCCTGCTGTCTCTCTCTTTCTTCCCCCCTCTTCCCCTGCTGTCACTCTCTCCCCCTCTTTCCCTGCTGTCTCTCTCTCCCCCTCTTTACCTGCTGTCACTATCTCTCCCCCTCTTCCCTGCTGTCACTCTCTCGAACCCTCTTCCCCTGCTGTCACTCTCTCTCCCCTCTTCCCCTGCTGTCACTCTCCCCCCCCTCTTTCCCTGCTGTCTCTCTCTTCCCCTCTTTCCCTGCAGTCTCTCTGTCTCTTTGTAGTGTGTGCACCGTTGTATATGTCACCATTGTGCTGCTGGATGGTGCTTGTTGCCTCCATGCTCAGTCCCTGGAATGTTCCTTCTCTGTGACACCGCCCCTAGTGGTGGGAGGAGGGAGCGTACTGAGAAAGAGGAGCCCTGCCCCTAATGCGAGCCTCGCGATGAGGATGTGGTGCGCAGCCTGCGAAGATGTTCGCGAGGATGGTGGTCAATGTGGTATGTTTTGCGAGGCTCTCATTGCGTGGATAGGGGGTCAATGTGGTGCGAGCCTCGCATGTGGCCTAAGTCCATTCATCCTAAATGTCCCTCAACTGCTCGCCTTTCATCCCAGGGGTGGGCGACCACAAATGACCTCCTGCTGCTCATCTCTCCACAGCAGGCGTCTTCTTGCTGTGACCGGAACCGGCATATGCTAATGACGTGACGTCACATGCGCGTCACTTCGTTAGCATATGCCGGGCACAGCAAGAGGACGCCTACTGGGGAGGGAACAGCATGAGGTCATCCGACAGGGGAGGTTAGTGGAGAGGGGGAACGGGAGGAGAAGGATAAGGGGAAGGATGAGGGGGAAGGATGAGGGGCAGGAGGGAGGATGAGGGGGAAGGAGGGAGGAAGTTGTCAAACTGCCAGTTGTCCTCCCGCAACTGCGAGCCTAAGTGCTCTGAGTTTAGTGCCCATCGCTAAGTTGTACATAGGTCGCGAAGCGTGAAGACGTCTCTCAGTTTGACAACTATTATATGTGATTACAATGCACCTGTTGACCCAAGTGGTCTTTCTGTGGATATGCTGTTTAAGATGGGCTAATGTCAAGTAATGGTTGGTTGTGAGATGGTCTGGGTTGTGGAGTGGAAGGTGAGTAAGAGAAACTAGTAGTGAGAATTGGAGATTGGAAATGCTGACACACTGATGTTTTTATCCTGGCAAAGTGCCAGCAAAATAGCTTGTAATGTAAATCCAGGGTAACACACAACCAAGTACTCAAGAGGTTAATACACATCACAAAATCACGTTGCCTAGGAACAAATGCTCTGATATATTGTCACAAAATAAACACATTTTACTGATTGAAGCTTTTAATACAACTGTCACATGCTTTTAATATCACATATTATAATTGTCAAAGCGAAGCGAGGCGAGCCGTTTAGGCATTGAAGCCTTCCGAGCTCGCAGGACCGAAGGTGCTCATTGCCTTGCGAGCCTCGCGAAGCGATGCGAGCAGTTAAAGGAATTGATGCACGCGGGTCTTAGGTTGAAATAAGCTCCAAAGGCGCTCCTGCTCGCCTTGCGTAGCGAGGCAAGCAGTTTAGGCATTGAAACACGCGGGACTTAGGCAGAAATGAGCGCACAAGGCGCTCCTGCGAGCTTCGCATAGCGAGGCGAGCAGATGAGGCATTGAAGCACGCGGGACGTAGGCTGAAATGAGCGCCAAAGGCTCTCCTGTTTGCGAGGCGAGCAGTTGAGGCATTAAAGCACGCAGGACTTAGGCTGCAAGCAGTTGAAGAACGCAGAATCTCGGGGGCAAAAAAATATGACCTCAGAAAAATACAAAGTTAACAACCGAAATCGAAAAATATGAAAAAAAAGAAAAATAATAAAAAATAAATTAAAACAGACTCATACACAGCACAGGGGGAGAGCCAGGAACACAGGGAGTAAGGTTGCAAGCGATTTTGAGCCTTATTTCCTGTGTTTCGTCACTCGAAAATCGGCTAAGCAAGAAAAAAAACGTGGACGAAAAATGTAAAAAGATCTGAAACTGGATTAAAACGAGGCTGAGCAAAGCCAGGCATGCGGGACTTAGAAAATACACAACGGCAAAGGCACTGCAAGCAGTTGAGGAACGCAGGACTTACTTAGGCTGCAAGCAGTTGAGGAACGCGGGACTTAGAAAAAAAAATCTGACCTCGGAAAAATAAGAAGTTAACTGACGAACCGTGAAAATCAAAAAAGACAAAAAACAAGAAAAATAATAAAACATAAATTAAAACACACTCACACACAGCACAGGGGGACAGCCAGGAAGCCTGGGAGCGAGGTTGCAAGTGATTTTGAGCCTTATTTAGTCACTCGAAAATCGGCAAAGCGAGAAAAAAAAATGGTGGACGAAAAACGTAAAAAAAATCTGAAACTGGATAAAAACGAGGCTGAGCAAAGCCAGGCCAAATGCTAGGCTTGCTGGACTTAATAAAACAAACTGCAGTCACGCGCCACAAATATTCAGCAGACACACAGAGGAGAAACACACAGGGAAGGGACAGGGGGAGATGCTGGAAAGAGACACATGGCATTGACAAGCACAAAACTTGCAAGTTAATGAACCCAATGAGCGGTCCGTACAGTAGGCGGGAGGAAAGGTTCGCAATGAGCGCCGAAGGTGATCAGAGAGGCAAAAGCCTCACATTGTGTAGCAAACAGCATTGCCTGGCTTACAATTTTATTGCCGTTATTTTTGACGGGGAAGTCGCTAGTTAAAATATATTTTTTTTACAAAACAATTTCTTTATAAATGTCTCTGTTTTCTTCCCGTAGCCTAATTACGGCAGTTGTTACGGCTCTCCCCACTCATTATAAGATTTATGACGTTTGAATTTCCTATTGGCTTCTAGGGCCCTGTCTCATCCATAAAGCTTGGTTTGGCTACTCCCTGCACAGAAATCTGTTTCGGCTAAGGCAGGATTTACGGCTGTGCACTGAGTGCTTTAACTAGGGGGAGTAAAAGATTTATATCAGTGTAGAAGTTAGGGGGAAAAAGCTCCCGCAGCCGATTTACAGAAGTGCCCTAATTTAGAGCACCTGATTTACATAGGGTTTATGGTGTTTTTATACAAAGCACTTTATATAATTGAAATACCTGAAAACTTACAGTCCGATAGCCTTATTAAATTGTGATTTGGCCAATTGAATAGGGCTCTATATAAGCACAGAGCATATTTTTTACAGAAGTTTTTAGTTAGTGATCTTCTATCCAAAAGCAAGGTTTTCACAAACTAAAAACTTCTGTAAAAATATGCTCTGTGCTTATATAGAGCCCTATTCAATTGGCCAATAGCAATTTAATAAGGCTGTAAAAATGTATATGCCTTAGCTATTAAACCTAAACATTAAAGATAATCCAAATGAATGACAATATAGACAAATAAGGATATTGAAGCATGATGCTCTAAGGTTTGGATGGGATAAAGTCATTGCCCCATAATAGTTGTATGAAAGAAAGATACCGACAAACACCTCCTCATAAATAGTATACTTGAACATTCTGCATTCATGTAGATCCTGTGCAGTATCTGGTCCATTCCAAAGGTTATAAACCATAAGATTGTTTATGAGTTCAGGTTTTGTGTCCTTGCTCCTGCTCTGGCCCATATTTTACATGCACTGTTTATTCACAAGAACATGGGCCTCATTCTATTGCGATTTGGCCAGTTGAATAGGGCTCTATATAAGCACAGAGCATATTTTTTAACAGAAGTTTTTAGTTAGTGAATACCTTGCTTTTGGTTAGAAGTTCACCAACTAAAAACTTCTGTAAACAAAATATGATCTGTGCTTATATAGAGCCCTATTCAATTATCCAAATCGCAATTGAATTAGGCCCTATGCTTTTGCCTCCGTATATTTAAGAACTTCCCATTAGCCTTTACAATATTTTTATTACATTTGAAATGCCTTCAAAATGAAACCCAACAAGAAAACAATCCTCTTTTTGTATTTGTTTCAAACTTGGATATTACAGATAAAGAATATAATGCCTACTTACAGCCACTGCTTGGACATCACATCTAAATATATTAGTGGTCACATATAGCCTGAATCAAATAGCATTGTTCAGAATGTTAGAGCTTATATATAAAAGAGCTTCAATATACTTATGGACAGTTACATTGTAATACCTATATTAAATACAACATGAAAAAGCCAAATATAATAATTATCTTATATACAGCATTTATGCACGCTCCTATGTTATTTACACAAAAGAAGTGTGTCATATATAAAAAAAAAACACATAAGTATTATGAAATGAAATGATTTCATAACTATTTTTGGGAAAATGTTTGGCAAGTCTGCGGTTAAAAAGCAAAATAAGTTATTGAAGTAAAAAAAACAATGTAAGAAAAGTGACGGTCCAGCAATAAAATATTAGATAAGGTTTCCAGATTTTACAAACACTATGACATATTTTATGTATATATATAGTAATTAAATATGTCAACTTACAAAATAGAGCTTTAAAACAACTGATCTAAAATGTGTTATGTGCATACTATTGTTTTTTATGAGTACTTGCATCACCTTTATTACACCACAAACTATTACTTTAGTATTGTATGTCAAGAATATAGTGTCTAACTGACTTTGTTGAAGGGAGAAAGCAGCATAGGGATGCCATATTATGATTATTTTTATAATGATGTTGGGTACTGCTAAACACAACTATTAATGTAGCACCAGCAAATATGCTCTTGTCAATTCTCCAAAATTGGCCCACCCTTGTCTTTAACTTACAATCACATGCTACATATGGCACAGAGAGTATTGACTGAGAGCCTCATTCAATTGCAATTTGGCCAATTGAATAGGGCTCTATATAAACACAGAGGGCCCTATTAAATTCCAGCCTCGTAAATAAGAGGCTTCTACTTAAATCCTACGTACTGCAAAATTTCTTAAAGTTACAATGCTATTACAATCGCCCAGCTGCGAGCAACGTATGAGCTACGCAGCAGGGCCATACGTATCAACACTGCGAAAATGTATATGAGGAGTGACAGCCTGCGAGATGATCTCGCAGGCTCCCACACCTCAACAAGTAGTACAGGGGTCCTAAACGGACCTCTGCTGCAGTCCCCCACATAAGCCCTGCCGTGGGGTGGTCTCCAACTACCCCCCGGCACCTAAAATTAACCCCCCTCTATGCGAGGGTCTCCATCGGGACCCCGGAAGTGTCCTCACATTAACACCTTGCTGCAGGGGTCCATAGGGACCCCTGCAGCCCCCACCCATTAACCCCTTGCAGCGGGGGTCCCCCATCGGCACTGATCAGTCCCCCGCTGCATTTAATACTTTTAAATTCCCCACCGCGGCTCCTTAAAGGGCCCGCGGCACACTATTACTAATCCCGGTCGCGGCACCTAACATTACCCCCCCCTCTATGCTGGGGGTCCGCATCGGAACCCCCAAGTGTCCCCACATTAACCCCTTGCAGCGGGGGTCCCCGATCTGCATTGATCAGGCCTCCGCTGCATTTAAAAAATTTAAATTCCCTGTCACGGCTCCTTAAAGGGCTCGCGGCACACAATTACTAATCCTGGCAGCGGCACCTAAAATTAACCCCCCTTTATGATGGGGTCCCCATCGGGACTCCCGAAGTGTCCCCACATTAAGCCCTTGCTGCAGGGGTCCATAGGGACCCCCGCAGCCCCACATTAACCCCCTGCAGCGGGGGTCCCCGATCGGCACTGATCGTGACCCTGCTGCATTTCAATTTTTACATTTCCCGCCTCGTGGGTCCTTAAAGGACCGTAAAGGTCCTGAAAGGACTCAAACTAAAAAATATTAACCCCAGGCAACTATAATTAACCCTATAATTCATGGGGGTCAATACAGACCCCCATAAGGCCTTAATTAACCCTGTCACTCATGGGGGTCAATACAGACACCCATAAGGCCTTATTTAACCCTATAATTCATGCGGGTCAATACAGACCCCCATAATGCCTTAATTAACCCTATAATTCATGGGGGTCAATACAGACCCCCATAAGGCCTTAATTATCCCTGTCACTCATGGGTGTTAATACAGACCCCCATAAGGCCTTATTTAACCCTATAATTCATAGGGGTCAATACAGACACCCATAAGGCCTTATTTAACCCTATAATTCATGGGGGTCAATACCTACACCCATAAGGCCTTAATTAACCCTATAATTCATGGGGGTCAATGCATACCCCCATAAGGCCTTAATTAACCCTGTCACTCATGGGGGTAAATACAGACCCCCATAAGGCCTTAATTAACCCTATAATTCAGGGGGGTCAATACAGACCCCCATAAGGCCTTAATTAACCCTATAATTCATGGGGGTCAATACAGTCCCCTATAAGGCCTTAATTAACCCTGTCACTCATGGGGGTCAATACAGACCCCCATAAGCCCTTAATTAACCCTGTCACTCATGGGGGTCAATACAGACCCCCATAAGGCCTTAATTAACACTATAACTCATGGGGGTCAATACAGACCCCCATAAGTTATAGGGTTAATTAAGGCCTTATGGGGGTCTGTATTGACCCCCATGAGTGATAGGGTTAATTAAGTGCTTATGGGGGTCTGTATTGACCCCCATGAGTTATAGCGTTAATTAAGTGCTTATGGGGGTCTGTATTGACCCCCATGAGTTATAGGGTTAATGAATGCCTCGTGGGTCCTTAAAGGACCGTAAAGGTCCTGAAAGGACTCAAACTAAAAAATATTAACCCCAGGCAACTATAATTAACCCTATAATTCATGGGGGTCAATACAGACCCCCATAAGGCCTTAATTAACCCTGTCACTCATGGGGGTCAATACAGACACCCATAAGGCCTTATTTAACCCTATAATTCATGCGGGTCAATACAGACCCCCATAATGCCTTAATTAACCCTATAATTCATGGGGGTCAATACAGACCCCCATAAGGCCTTAAATATCCCTGTCACTCATGGGTGTTAATACAGACCCCCATAAGGCCTTATTTAACCCTATAATTCATAGGGGTCAATACAGACACCCATAAGGCCTTATTTAACCCTATAATTCATGGGGGTCAATACCTACACCCATAAGGCCTTAATTAACCCTATAATTCATGGGGGTCAATACAGACCCCCATAAGGCCTTAATTAACCCTGTCACTCATGGGGGTCATACAGACCCCCATAAGGCCTTATTTAACCCTATAATTCATGGGGGTCAATACAGACCCCCATAAGGCCTTAATTAACCCTATAATTCATGGGGGTCAATACAGTCCCCTATAAGGCATTAATTAACCCTGTCACTCATGGGGGTCAATACAGACCCCCATAAGCCCTTAATTAACCCTGTCACTCATGGGGGTCAATACAGACCCCCATAAGGCCTTAATTAACTATGTCACTCATGGGGGTCAATACAGACCCCCATAAGCCAATAATTAACCCACATGAATTATAGGGTTAATTAAGGCCTTATGGGGGTCTGTATTGACCCCCATGAGTGACAGGGTTAATTAAGTGCTTATGGGGGTCTGTATTGACCCCCATGAGTTATAGCGTTAATTAAGTGCTTATGGGGGTCTGTATTGACCCCCATGAGTTATAGGGTTAATGAATGCCTTATGGGGGTCTGTATTGACCCCCATGAGTGACAGGGTTAATTAAGGGCTTATGGGGGTCTGTATTGACCCCCATGAGTGACAGTGTTAATTTAGGCCTTATGGGGGACTGTATTGACCCCCATGAATTATAGGGTTAATTAAGGCCTTATGTGGGTCTGTATTGACCCCATGAATTATAGGGTGAAAAAAGGCCTTATGGGGGTCTGTATTGACCCCCATGAGTGACAGGGTTAATTAAGGCCTTATGGGGGTCTGTATTGACCCCCATGAATGATAGGGTTAATTAAGGCTTTATGGGGGTCTGTATTGACCCCCATGAATTATAGGGTTAATTATTGGCTTATGGGGGTCTGTATAGACCCCCATGAGTGACAGGGTTAATTAAGGCCTTATGGGGGTGTGTATTAACCCCCTTGAGTGACAGGGTTAATTAAGGCCTTATGGGGGTTCTGTATTTACCCCCATGAGTGACAGGGTTAATTAAGGCCTTATGGGGGTCTGTATTGACCCCCATGAATTATAGGGTTAATTATTGGCTTATGGGGGTCTGTATTGACCCCCATGAGTGACAGGGTTAATTAAGGCCTTATGGGGGTCTGTATTGACCCCCATGAATTAGAGGGTTAATTATTGGCTTATGGGGGTCTGTATTGACCCCCATGAGTGACAGGGTTAATTAAGGCCTTTTGGGGGTCTGTATTGACCCCCATGAATTATAGGGTTAATTAAGGCCTTATGGGGGTCTGTATTGACCCCCATGAGTGACAGGGTTAATTAAGTGCTTATAGCGTTAATTAAGTGCTTATGGGGGTCTGTATTGACCCCCATGAGTTATAGCGTTAATTAAGTGCTTATGGGGGTCTGTATTGACCCCCATGAGTTATAGCGTTAATTAAGTGCTTATGGGGGGCTGTATTGACCCCCATGAGTTATAGGGTTAATGAAGGCCTTATGGGGGTCTGTATTGACCCCCATGAGTGACAGGGTTAATTAAGTGCTTATGGGGGTCTGTATTGCCTCCCGTAAGTGACAGGGTTAATTAAGTGCTTATGGGGGTCTGTATTGACCCCCATGAGTTATAGGGTTAATTAAGTGCTTATGGCGGTCTGTATTGACCCCCATGAGTGATAGCCTTACACTACTGTCTAGGGCTGTTCCGAGGCAGCAAGTAGAGGTTTTAGGATCCCTTGCGGGCATTTTTTGTGCCCGTAGGGACTCTTCCGAGATGCCACAATCGCTCGTAGATTTATGGCTGCATGTGACTACGTAGCTCTCTGGGAGCCTATTATCGGCCATTTTTCGTAGTCATATCGCAAAGCAGGCTGCGAGAGATTCGGCCCTCGCAAACAGAAAAAAACTGCCTTTTGCGAGGACCGAGAGAACTACAAGGGAGATTTTAATGAGGCCCAGAGCATATTTTTTTACAGAAGTTTTTAGTTAGTGAACTTCTATCCAAAAGCAAGGTCTTCACTAACTAAAAACTGCCGTAAAAATTTGCAATGTGTTTATATAAAGCACTATTCAATTGGCCAAATCGCAATTGAATGAGGCCCTGAGTATATACACTTACCATATATCCAGTTGATTGGTGTGACAAACATAAGACTATGCTCCCCAGCTGTCTATTCAAAACAGTTATTTGTAGGATTTTCTATGTGGTATAAGGTGAATGCAGCATATTACATAGTATGTTACATATTGTATAATAATATGGTATATATCGCTTTGTACTGTTACAGGGGGGAAATATTTGTAGTAGTTAATCGGTTATGTGTATATGTTTACTCTTTGCCAGAGACAATTATTTTTACAGTAAACTGTGTGGATCTTAAGGGTTGGAGGTACATGTACATTACGTGCAGACTCCCAGGCACCATCCCAGCAGGAGACAGACAAGTAGGATGCACATGTCCCAAAAGGAAGTAGGCTTTTTCCTGATGGCTGGACACTTGGAGCCTCATTCAATTGAGAAATTGTAAGTTACAGTAGCCCGTAATGGAGGCCGTAAGTTAATTTGCTATTTAATTGGCTTTTTTTTGCAAGCCGCAAATGCCCTATGTTATAGGCTTGAAATCCTTGCGGTTGTTAAACCTAGAACTTACAGCCCATCGAAGCCTTTGATCTTTCACATCCGCGAGAGTTACGAAGGCTAAAATCGCAACTATATATTCAATTGCTAAACTGCCTCAAGACCGCAAATACAGATAAGCCCGCAAATGGCAAATGACAGCCCAAATCTTACGGATTCCAAATAGAACCAGCAAAGGGTTTACAGACTAGTTTGTAACACTGCAAATCACAATAAAAACACACCAATGGACTTATAATATGGCCAAAGCAAGTGAAGGCATTAGAATTACTTGCACAACATTTCCCAATGGTCAAATAGCTTAAATAAATAAAAAAAATGTCATATGTTGTAATGGTCATGCATATGCCAATATGAAAAGTCATGCTGCAAGATGGTGAAAGCAGTTAAAGAGACACTCCCTGATTAAATTGCAACACAAATACTTGAAAATGGCTGCCATATTAACCATTTCTCTCTCACAGAGGCTCTAATGTGGACCCTGACAATACAAAGATTATCTTATTTACATCTCACTCATCAGATCTACATTGGCAAACAAACACTGGCCAAATTACACCGCCACATCACATATATCAAGTACCAGGGGAACAAAAACTAATGAGGAGTGACAGAGAGGTGTAGCTGGGAGTGAATATGGGTGAGCATGCTAATGTGATCCATGGTGGTCCAGAACCAAGCCAGGCAAGTGAATTACCACAGGAAATGCCTGGTATCATAGTGGGGGTCAGGTGGTACCGAGCTCTAGTGGCACAGGGACAGGGGGATATCGGGGCATCTGCGGATAGGGAGGATGACATTGAAGTGGGTCATCAGCATTTGAGGGGCCACAACCAAATAACCCGGTTGTGGAGGAACTAGGTTTGGCTCCAAACCAATATGATGCTCTTGAAGTACTGGCTCCTGCACAGCAACACCCACAGGGGGCTGAGCAGGCACAGGAGCATGTAAGGAAGGTCCAGGCACCCAAAGTATATAGGGAGAGAGTTGCATTGGAGGGCTTAACTGATGGGTAAGTGTATGAGCATTTTAGGCTACTCTGTACCAGTCTTGAGGAGCTCCATGCGGTCCTGATGAAGAACCATGAGCCTTCCTCGCGGACCAATAAAGCCATCCCAGGAATGAAACGGAGGTTAGCCACAATACACTTCCTTGCATCTATTAGTTTCCAGAACACTGGTAGTATAGTAGGAGGAATGTCTCAGGCAAGCTTTTCAAGGTGTCTGAACACATTTCTCCGTGCTATTGTTCTAAAAGCTACTAGATACATCAATTTCCCCAACACTGTGGCATGGACCTTGAGGGTGAAATCTGATTTTCATAGAATAGGAAGTGTCCCTAATATGCTAGGTGCTATTGATTGCACACGTGTAGCATTGACATCTCCTAAAGATAAGGAAGCGCTTTTCAGAAATCACAAACACTATCATTCTATCAATGTACAGGTTGTTTGTGATGGAAACATGCTCATACAAAGTGTGGTTGGAGGCTTCCCTGGAAGTGCTCACAATGCCTATATCCTGCGTCAATCCTCCACCTATCATTACTTCCAGTCTGGGCAATTTCCATCTGGTTGGCTAATGGGTGAGTACCCATAAGTAATCACAGGCAAGCATATCTTACCAAGAGGGAATACCCTAACATATATATAATGTTCCACTAGATTGCTGTGACGTTCACATGTGACTAAGGGCCATTGCATCATTGCTTGTTGCTGTGCATAATCCTGTGTGATGCGGTCATAGGAGTATCAAGTCCATACCCTCATATCCATAAACTAACATCACATGAATCATTATGTATACATCCATACGCTTTAACAAACATCACAACATCATATTAATATCTACATCTCCCATTTTGTTTACTTCAGGTGATGCAGGATATGGGTGTTTGCCGTGGTTGTTGACCCCTGTGAACAATCCTCACCAACAAGCGGAGGAGAGGTACAATGCGGCCCATGCCACATGCCGGAATGTAATAGAGCACACCTTTGGTGAGCTTAAGATGCGCTTCAGATGTTTACATTCCACTGGAGGGTTGCTACAGTATACCCCGATAAGGTTTGTCAGATCATCATGGCCTGCTGTTGTCTGCACAATATAGCAGTACAGGCCAACTGTCTGGGGGACATTGATGAGGCTCAGCTCCATCACGAGGAAGAGCGTCTACCTCCCACTGTTGTGGATAATATTCAGGGGTCACAACAACGTGCCCACATCATTCATGAGTGCTTCACATGTAAGTACAAAACAAATAACAACCAACTATAATGTATCTTGATTATGCATAACTAATACAACTCTTTTCTCCTTCCCCATTGTCATACAGAATATCAATCCACAGTAGAACAGAGCTTCCTGATATGTTGTATGTCTCATGATGCATTATTGATTAACTCTGGATCCACTAGAACATGCTTTGCTATCCGTTAATGGTAAGTATACACACATTCCCATACACATCATATGTACTGATTTCTGCAAACCTCCAGAAACTAAGTTAAATGGATGGGATTATATATTCCACCATGTCAATTTATATAGGCCCCACAATTGTATATGAAAACCTCTTCACAGTACAGAACAGTGATGTTCACATTGATCATGCTAATCCACATCCAATAGACATCAATGCAATTAACAGTAATCTGGAAATATGAACATCACAGCATATTTTAAACGATAATCAATGTTCAGCATGGGATGCAAAGAAGGGATCTTTTCTGTTATGTGACCGCGAATGCTGCCACCAGCAGTCAAAGTCAGATAAAAGGAAAGGTCCCAAAGTGGGATCACTTATTAAAGTAGAAATCAATATGATTACAGTGGATTATGTGTGACTAATAATCTCATCATATTGCCATTACTGAAGTGCTGCTGTTTGTCAACCTATCGGTTAACACAAAGACAAAGAAAAACAACATGTACATCAACAGAACATCAGCTACATCAACGTCGACTACATTGTGAGAATTTGCAGAAAAAATTTGCATGTATGCAGAAGAAGAAATACATAACAACTCCATTAATGGAGGCCTACCTTTCTTTTCCCAAAGACATCCCATACGATTTGCTGAAGCGAAAACATAATCATACCCTACGGACATGTCCTGGGGAAACAGATCTCCTTGTGGATATCCTCTTGACCACATCCAAAGTAAAACACCACATGTGGATCTCCAAAGATGCATCCATGTGTAATAGTTGGGATATTACTGCATCATGAGTAATTAGAATTATCCATTATCATCATCTGACAGATGAGTAGCTTGTTTGAGATATTACTAAATAACATGTAAACATATGTGCCAACATACCTGCATCTGTTGGTAGCTGCTCATATATCATGTGTAATGTTCATCATAATATGTTAATTGTGTGTTTCTTCCAGATCACGGTCAGAGCAATGCATGAAGATAAGCATCCCGACATTCCATGGTCATGCTAATGTCATCATGTATGTGCATGTCTCTGAATCATTAAGTTGTTGCATCCAGCCTAAGTTCCAGATTGAGTACCCCAACGTTAGGATTTATAACTCCCATAACATTGAGGATTTTTTCCCAGGAGGTTTGAACTGTTCTGAGATTACCGGGCCTATCTCTAGGTAGGGAGGTGGTATTATTATAGATGAAGGATACTATATTTCCCAAGTAACATGTACCAACCCCGTTTGGTGGCAGCCATCTGTATGCTTGGTCACCACAAATATAAAAAACATCAGCTGAAGGGCCTGGCAACACTAAAAACACTTTAGACACATTAACATGGGTAAGATTAGCTCCAGTAGATATACCATGTGTCACTGTTGAGTTAATAAAAGCTAGGAAGCCCTCACATCCTGGACCTGTAGAACTAGTCCTGGCATATGTGGCATTACTTTCTATTGTATCTGTAGGAGCATCACATTGGTCATCTATGTTATTGCGTTAAAAGTAATTGTGATATAAATGCATCAATTGGAATCCCCCACCTCTATTCCAGGTCCTACAGCCTGGAAGCAATCATAACCTGGTCCGTGACCATATGACTTAATGGGTAATGGCTTTTGGTCTTTGTGATGTAACAGGCAAGCTTCTTGGTCATAGTGTTTCGACTCTATGTAAATAGAGTGTATGTAAATAGATTAACATCAGAATGTACCATTCCATTAAAGGGTATAGGGTTTCTAGTGAAATTAACTCTTGTGACTCCTATAAGAGGTATGCCTCCATCCTTATGGTGGGGTATATGCACGCATTTCCAACAATTAGTAAGATTTAACGTGTGTGTATGAATCTGTAAGTTGTTTAAAAAAGATATCAGTCTATGGATCTGTGTGATTTTGTGGGCGAAGGTTGTGATGTGGATGATCAGCAGGATGTTCCTGGTATGCTAAGTCAATAGCATAAGCAATGAGTCCAATGTTAATCAAATTACATTGTCCGGTGAATAGCCATTCAAGCTCCTGGCATGTCTGGATGGCACTGTCCTTCTTTGGGCAGCCACCTTGGGGTCTTTGTCTCTTCATGGTAATACTGGGGTTCAGTGCATATGATGTACCCAAAAAAAATTTCCCTCTACTTTCACAGCGCTTGGAGTGGCAAAGGTGATGGTGAAAGGACCCTCTCACATGGGCTCTTTCCACTTACGCTTAAAGACCTTGATGTACACCTTGTTTCCCGGCTCGTAAGGGTGACTGGGTGTGTACGGAGGATCAGCTAAAATCCGCTGGGTACCATGCACCTGAAAGTAGACAGACAGAGTTACCAGGCCTTTGACATACTTGTACTGTTTATCAGATAAGGCATCTAAGCCTTGTGGATTATTTGATCTAATGAATGGGGTTTCAACGGGCCTACCCATAACCTGTGTCTCTGTTTACAGAATTTATCATGTGCATTAGTGCTAGGGGTAGTGAGGGAAGTTGCTGCACATATTTTGGCCAGTTTCCTTTTAAGGAGGCCAATAGCCTTTTAAATGATACCATTTGACTGTGGGTGGTATACACAAGACAGCTTGTGTCTAATACCTAGTTTCTCTACTAGCACTTTGATAGCATAATTGGCAAAGTGAGTGCCATTGTCTGATTATAAATTTAGACATATCCCAGGAAACACCTCCTTTATCAATAGCTTAGCTACTGTGGCTTCCTTCAGCTTGCTTGCACGGAAAAGCCTCTACCTACCGTAAAAACCTGCAGATGATAACCAAGATATATCTATAATGATCTCTCCTTTCAGTCATGTCAACGAAGTCAATTACTAAGTCAGTGAATGGTCCTACTGGAGGTGGATAATGACCTAATGGATGTGACTGGGATTTCCATGGATTATACTGTCTACAAATTCTGCAATGATTAATGTAGTTCTGGACTGCATCCTGCAGGTAGGGAAAGAACCACAGTTGTCCCATGTTCTTAACCATGGCGGTGCGACCATCATGAGAAGTTGGTACTAGCGGCACACTTCTCAGAGCAGGGATGCAGGTAAGGCGACACGTATAATATATTATAATATATATAATATATTATAACTAGCGACTTGCCCATCAAAAATGACGGCAATAAAAACTGAAGCCTGGCAATGCTGTTTGCCACACAATGTAAGCCTCTCCCCCTCTACTTTACTGGCCTTGTGATGAGCGCCTTTGGCGCTCATCACAGGCCTTGCAATGAGCCCCTTTGGAGCTCATTGCGAGTCTCTCCCTCTGTCTACTTCCTCCCTCGTGTCTTATTTCCCCCCTCCTCTCCCTCCCTTGTGTCTCCTTCCACCTCGTCTACCTCCTTTGTATCTCCTGCCCCCCTGTGTTTTTACCTCCCTCTCCCTCCCGTGTCTCTAAACTCCTCCCCTGTGTCTCTTTCCCCCTTCTCCCTCCCATGCATCTCTTCCCCCTGTGTCTCCCCCAACCCTCCCCTGTGTCTGTTCCCCCCTGGCCTGTGTCTCTTTCCCCCCTCCCCCTGTGTCTGTTCCGGCCTTCCTCGTGTCTCCATTTCCCTCCCTTGTGTATCTTCCCCCCTGCACTCTCTCCCCTGTGTCTCTTCCCCCTCCTCTCACTCCCCTGTGTCTCTTCCCCCTCCTCTTTCTGTGCCTCTTCCTCCCGGTCTCTTCCCCCTCACCCACTGTGTCTTCCACCCTCTCCCTCTGTGCCTCTTCCCCCGCCTCTCTCTGTGTGTCTCGCCACTGTGTCTCTTCACCCCTTCCTCTGTTCCCCCCCCTCTGTGCCTCTTTCCCCCTCTCTCTGTACCTCTTCCCCCCTTGCCCTCTGTGTCTCTTCCTCCCTCACCCTCTGTATCTCTCCCCCCTGTGTCTCTTCCCCCCTCTCCCTCTGTGCCTCTTCCCCCCTCTCCCTCTGTGCCTGTTCCCCCCTGGCCGGTGTCTCTTTCCCCCTTCCCCCTGTGTCTGTTCCCCGCTTCCCCCCCCATTTCCCTCCCATGTGTATCTTCCCCCTGTTCTCCCTCCCGTGTGTCTTTTCCCCCTCCTCTACCTCCCCTGTGTCTCTTTCCCACCTATCCCTCTGTGTCTCTCCCCCCTCCCTCTGTGTCTCTTCCCCCTCCCTCTGTGTCTCTTCCCCACTCTCCCTCTGTGCCTCTTCCCCACTCTCCCTCTGTGCCGTGCCTCTTTCCCCCCTCTTCCCCACTCTCCCTCTTCCCCACTCTCCACTGTGCCTCTCCCCCCCCTCTTCCCCACTCTCCCTCTGTGCCTCTCTTCCCCACTCTCCCCCACTCTCCCTCCCCTCTTCCCCACTCTCCCTCTGTGCCTCTACCCCCCCTCTTCTTCACTCTTGTCTCGGGCCGCGCTGCGCGCAAGCTCTGCGCATGCGCGGCTCGCGACGCGCTCTGCGCATGCGCTGCTTGCGCCGCGCTCTGCGCAATGCGCAGCACTTTAGAATTGTCAAACTGCGATTCATCTGAAGCGTGACGACGAATCGCAGTTAGACAATTATAATATGTGATAATGTCAATATATAAACTACTTCACATGTCTGTTGGACACACAAGCCTACATATTACTTCTTCCCATACGTATATCTCCTTATTCTGTGTTATTGTTACCTTTGTCTTGATATCTGTAATAATATGACCCTCTGCTCCTACACCTTGTGTGCCTACATCTAGGGGCACATCCCTCCCCCTCCTCATCTCCTGACCTGCTTACTCCTCTCCCTCTCTCCATACCTCTATCTCTCCTCTTCTCCTCTGGTGTTCCCCTCTCTCTCTTCACGCTCCTCCTTTCCTCACTCTCATCCTCCTCCTGTGTTTCTCTCTCTCTCTATGTTTCTCTCTAGCACTCTCTATCTCTCTAATGCTCTCTATTTCTCTCTCTAGCACTCTCTCTCTCTATTCCTCTCTAGCACTCTGTATTTCTTTGTCAGTCTTTCTCTCTCTATATATATGGCTGTCTCAAAAAACAGTCAGATGTGCTCATCAGAGAACGAAACAACCTTAATAGGTTAGTTCTATGGCCTGATAAGCCACTCTGAGAGCAACCTCTTTTAGCTCACTTGTGCCCGTCACAGGGGGGAAATATCCTATAGTATATCAGTCTAGTCCCACTTAAAAGAGTGACCCAGCCCCGAAATACCAGGCAATTCTACCCTGAACAGGAGAAACAGCAAACCACAGATGTGTTTCGGCCATTATGGGCCTCGTCAGTGGAATGCAGCTGAACTCCCTAAGGCACAGTAAGCAAGGGGTCCACGTCTCTCAAAAAAACACCAACATCTAGACCTCAGCTACAGCACAGTCAAAGATTTACGGTTTTCACAGTCTTTTAAACAGGTTTCCACATCGTTCATTTGCGTTCTCGTATTGGTTAATTGACCTGTAACGGGAGTGCAAATTATAGTATTGCTTGATTTTGGCTCGCTATCAGATCGTATAGTCAGAAGCGTTACATGTGAAACCAGAGTTTACGGGCTTGAGGCTTTGGCCCGTAACTTGCGCCTTTACTCAATTGAACAGCTCCATAATAGGCTTGCAATTGAATCAGGCTCTTGTTTTTCAATTTAATTAATTCGCAGTAATACATTTCCCATTCATTGTCATGCAAAACAACAAAAAGAAATACTGTACATTATATAAAAACACTCTCCCTCCTCCAGTCACAATATCATCCCCTCCCTAACACTCACAAGCAGAAACAGCACTGTCATTTCCAGTCCCATCTTTTCTCCCTTTCACTCTTCCTTCTCCTGGCTGCGGGAGATATATCCCCTAACCCATGCCCCTCACTCATCTCCACTCGCTGACAGCCACGCTCTGGTTCAAGGCCAGCAAACACCTGTAACACCAAGAATTTGATATCCATCACATGTCACAAACCTGCAACTCTACCTTTCTCCTGAGCTCTCTGGAACGCACGTTCACTCATGGCCTATTCACTACCAACTCTCACAATCTACTGGCTCTCACTGAAACCTGGTTCTCATCCTCAGACTCTGCCTCCCCTGCAGCACTCGTTTTTCACCTCAGCCACACACCTAGACCTGGGAACAAACAAGGAAGTGGTGTGGGTATTTTGCTTTCCACTCACTGTACATTTCACCCCATACCCCCTGTTCCATCCCTCCAATTCTCATCCTTTGAAGTTCATACAGTACGCCTGTTCTCACCTATCTCTCTCTCTATGTAGCTGTAATTTATCCCCCCCCCCCCCCCCCCCCGAGGCACTCCCTCTCAATTTCTTGATCACTTTTCTGCCTGGCTACCTCACTTTTTCTCCTCCAATGTTCCTTCACTGGTACTTGGAGATTTTAACATTGCTGTTGTCCTTTAACCCCAAGCGTCTGTTTGCCACTTTCAATACTCTCCTCCATCCACCACCTCCTCCCATCCCTTCCTCTCCCACAGCTGAAGACATTGCCAACCATTTTATTCATAAATTTCAAACATCCGCAATGAACTCTTATCTCATAGTGGCTCTCATGCTCCACCCTCTAAACCAACCAACAACACCCAGTCTTCTCCCTTCCCCAATCCCACTGCCACTTTGAACTGCTTTGATCTGGCTACAGAGGATGAAGTCTCTAAACTGCTATCATCCACTCACCTCACTAACTGTCCTCAGGATGCTATTTCCTCTGAGCTTATCTCTCCCCTCTCTATCGCACTAATCCCAGCTCTCACACATGTTTTCAACCTCTGCCTTACTACTGGCATGTTTCCATCTTCTCTAAAACATGCCATAGTCATACCCATCCTCAAAAATCCCTCATCTGACTCTGAGGTCGCATCTAACTACCGCCCTGTCTCTCTGCTTCCCCTGGCTTCCAAACTGCTGGAGCGGCTCGTCTACAACCGCCTTACCAGCTTTATTTCCTCTAACTCCATTCTTGACACCTTACAATCCGGCTTTAGGCCCCAACACTCCACTGAGACAGCTCTCACTAAAGTCAACAATGACCTGCTTTTCGCCAAGTCAAAAGGTCACTTTTCAATTCTTCTTCTTCTAGATCTCGCTGCTGTGTTCTGTGTCGACATCACCTCTCTGTCAATCACTCCACTGGCTTCCCTTAGCCTCAAGAATACAATTTTAAATCATGACCCTAACTTACAAAGCCCTCAACAATAAAGCTCCCCCTTACATCTCTGCTCTCATCTCCAAATACTCCCCCACCTGCCCTCTTTGTTCTGCTAATGACCTTCTTCTTTCTACAACTCTTGTCACCTCCTCTCACTCCTGCCTCCAGGACTTTTGTTGTGCTGCCCCTAGTCTCTGGAACTCCTTGCCTAGCTTCACCAGATTATCCTCTTGCCTCAAAACATTTAAAACCTCACTTAAAACGCATCTCTTTAAAGAAGCGTATCACCTTCCACCCTAACAAGATTATCACTTCTCTCTCCCTCTTTTACCACTCACTATACCTTAGATTGTAAGTCTGCGAGTTTCTACCCTAAGTAGTTTAGGAATGCACCATGTACATTGGATTCCTAGCTCAAAGACAAGGCCCTCCTTGCTTTGCTACATGTTAATTTGTATTTATCTTTGTCTGAACTTAATTTATGTACAGCGCTACGGAATATGTCGGCGCGCTATAAATGAACTATAATAATAATAATTATAAAATACTTATGGACAGCAAATTGTAACTATCTTACACTTAATATTTGTAATTTAAAAAAAGAACCCACCCTTCACCCAGTAGACAGACTGCATTTCAGCATTTCTAAACTGCATCTTGGAACTCTGTGGTAACAGTTTCACTTCATTATATCTGAATCCTCAATTGTCTATTTTATGTTGCAACCACTCATTGGTCAAAACATTAGTATTTTTTTTAGTTTTACAAAGTTATTTTAAAATATGTAACAAAGTATATAAATATAACATGTTTACACTGCACATGGATATGATCTTGCGCATATACAGAACCAAAATATAATTAGAGTATTTATTTATCAATCACATATATAGTTGTGAGCATACGAGCCGTAGGTCACGCTTGCGGGCTCGCATAGCAAGGAGCGCTGGCAATGTTTTTGTATTTTGCCAGTGATTGCCATACAGCCTCTATGTCCCTCTCCTCCTGTTGCTAGGATACCAGTCCTGTTCCGGTGCTTCGCGCTCTTGGTTTGTCCCTTGCCGCTCATGGTATTCAGTAGCAGGAGGAGGAGTAAATGGATCAGGAAGTGGTGCTGTCCGAGCATGAGCTGAGGACACCGGAGGAGGTTGGGGAGACAGAGCCGCTCCCCCCTCCGTGACACGGGCTCCCGCAGTATGTACGGTGTCCCTGTAACCCTGTACACCATGCAGTTGCCTCCATGCTGCGTGTGAGAGACCTTCATATAGTGCTGGGAACTTCCCACCATGCACCGGGAGCCCTGCTATGTGTGTGATACACTGGGACTGTGTGTGGTGGTTATATTCATCCTATATAGGTGAGAGGAAGTGATAGCACAGCGCTGTCCTTCTAAATATTTATATTTTCTTTATATAATTGTTCCCTCAGGTTTATTTCATACTTTATGTATCTCCAGATGTGCTCTGCCAGCTCTCCTATAACCTTTTCACATAAGAGACTTCCATAAGGGAAGTGGGACCCCATAAACACCCAGTTCAGTATCTATAGTAGTTACACTTTACTTTTCCTCTCAATGTGTTCCACTTTCAGGTCTCTGTCCATAGTATACTTTATTAGATGTGATACAAGGCTTGACAAGTCCCAGAGCCAGGGAGTCATGGCCTCTAAATGTTACTGCTGGCTGATAACGTTATAATTATTATACATATATGTTTATACAGTATATAATCCATAACCTATCTTATTACTGTGTAAAGCTTATCAACTACCACTACCCAAATCCCTAAATCTAACCCCAACCCTAACCCCCTACATCTAACCATAACCCTACATTTAACCTGTAACCCCTACATCTAACCCGTAACCCCTACATCTAACCTGTAACCCCTACATCTAACCTGTAAACCCTACATCTAACATAAGAGACTTCCATAAGGGAAGTGGGACCCCATAAACACTCAGTTCAGTATCTATAGTAGTTACACTTTACTTTTCCTCTCAATGTGTTCTACTTTCAGGTCTCTGTCCATAGTATACTTTATTAGATGTGATACAAGGCTTGACAAGTCCCAGAGCCAGGGAGTCATGGCCTCTAAATGTTACTGCTGGCTGATAACGTTATAGTTATTATACATATATGTTTATACAGTATATAATCCATAACCTATCTTATTACTGTGTAAAGCTTATCATCTACCACTACCCGAATCCCTAAATCTAACCCCAACCCTAACCCCCTACATCTAACCATAACCCTACATTTAACCTGTAACCCCTACATCTAACCCATAACCCCTACATCTAACCTGTAACCCCTACATCTAACCTGTAACCCCTACATCTAACATGTAACCCCTACATCAACCCGTAGCCCCAACCCATCTAACCCGTAGCCCCAAACTATCTAACCCATAGCCCCAACCCATCTAACCCGTAGCCCCAACCCATCTAACCCATAGCCCCTACATTTATTCCTAACCCTAAGAAATTGAACAAAGTCCTACTACATTTTTCTCCTTTCAAATTGGATGGCTTGAGAATATTGGTATATAGATTATACTGTTTATGAAATCAAAGAAAATCAACGTAATCATTTTTATATATTTTTTGTGCTAAATGTATTTGTTGATCCTATAGGGAAAACTATGTTTTATTCACTTATTATGCTTTATTTGTAACCATAACAAAACATGTATATATTTCCTATGTGCTTAAAATCAATACTTCATGTATAAATTGCAGATTTACATTTCATGTAATAGACTATTTAAACCATCCTTTATAAACTTTATTCAGAAAAAATTGCACTGCTTTAAAACCAGGGATACCTACTGGTCAAAGTAGATCACTGTAAAAGTCATATCCCAAAGTTATAAATCTAAGAATTAATATCTGTCATCTTGAAAACATATAATGGTACATACAAAGTAGAAAAGCAGACCTATGACCCTCGAAGGGTGCTCCAATCATTGTATAGAATGTAAAAGAGTACACAAGACATAGGAGCCCTTTGTATGTACCATTATAGGTTTTCAATATGACAGATATTAATTCTTAGATGTATAACTTTGGTATATGACTTTTACAGTGCTCTACTTTGACCAATAGCTATCCTCGGTTTTAAAGTGGTGCAATTTTGTTCACATAAAGTTTAGCGAGGGCCGCAGTTGCTGGCAAGGAGCGCCGAAGGAGCGAAGCGAGGGTCGCTGGCAAGGAGCAAAGCGAGGATCGCAGTTGCTGGCAAGGAGCGCCAAAGGCGCTCCTTACTAGCAACTGCGGCCCCCGCAAACTTTACGTCGTAACGCAAAAAACATACGAGACACGTTACCACCCATTACGACCTCGCAAAAATCGCCCGCAACCTGCGGACATCAAAAAATGAAAAACACAGTGAATACACACAACACATGCATAACAAGCTTACCTACAGCAAGAGGGGGCATCCAGGACCTCAAAAAATAAAGTTACACCTTAATTTAACTCAAAATAAAAGAGTTTAGACACTAAAAAATTCTCTAAGCGAGAGAAAAAATGGCCGCCGAACAAAACGAAAACGAGGCTACAGCACTCTAAACACGCAAAACACCACCACAAACACGCAAAACACCTACGGATATTCCGCTACAGACGCATACCACACATTAGCTGCCATTTTAGAACAATAACTTATACAATCCGGAAGTACACAGCTATGTTAACGGTTTTGTCTCGCGCACGCACACTATTACACTGCACACATTCATCATGCTTACACAGCAGATCCACACCACTAATGCTCCAGCAACATCAAAACAGATTGTCAGCTCTTCAACAGAATGCTTCCTGCATATATTACTTCAAAATAGGTAAAGTATATTAATTTATTAATGTATTATTTATTTGATTATTATACACCAAACAGCATTAGCTAACTTACAATTTCATTGCCGTCATTTTTTGATGGGCAATTCGCTAGTAAAAAATATTATTGTGTGAGACATGCGCAGAAAATACCTTGTATCACAGTAATATGCAATGCTTCTTTTCACTTTCTTTAAAAGACCTCAAATCAAAATATATTTGTTTTTAACATAAATTGCATTAATAATTATTTGTACATTGTGCAGCATTATTATGCTAATGAATGGCTCTTGAATACAAAGCATGGTGTGTTGCGGTCCATGTGGTCATGGACACAACTGAGCGACACAAGCACAAAACAATTTACTGTAGAGAAAATGATTAGTACAATGTACAGTTAATTCTAATACACTTCAATATGAAACCATCTTGTTCTTGGGTTATTAGTGTGCCTTTAACTTAAAAAGTCAGTGTTGTGATATGAGGAATTTGTTCTTGCTAAATCTCTCCCAGCTGGCATTTAGATTTATTTGCTGAAAGACACACATATTGTACTTGTGCAAGGTATGAAATAACTGTCTTAGAGATTACATTTGTCTAGCTGCAAATAGTTTTACAAAGTCAAAAACCAATCAAAGCCACTTCCTCTTCTAGGGTGAGACCCCATTGCTTTAATTATTATTGTACTTTTGCGTGATAATTAGGACACTGTATTGCAAAAGAAGATTATGAAATTGTATTCCACATCCTTTTCAGCAGATAGAAATATTTATCATGTATTGGATGAGACAATGGCAATGCAAGGAAATTGCCCCATTGTTTATTTTGCAGAGACAGTAATAATTATAATGTAACAACAGCTCTAATCTAAGAGAAATGCAAGGAAGCCTATGAAGAACACATGGCAGAGGTGTGCTTGAGTCAAATGTGTTTGTGAATGAGAGAATGAGAGAAGTGGGGGTAATGATATATATATATATATATATATATATATATATATATATATATATATATATATATATATATATATTGTAACAGAGTGCCACCTAGAGGCCAATCTGGAGGTAAAATGGCATTTATTCCAGCAGGGAGTGAGTTAACTCCTGCTATAAAAGGCTCCCTTGGAGAAATGGGTGTGGTCCCTGCCAGAAGCCTGTCTGTGAGACAGTGTGTGGAGCTGCAGGCTTTGAGCTGCCTGGGAGACACAGGCCCAAGTGAGGAAAGGCCTGAGATGGAGTTGGTGAGCAGAGGCAGATGCTCCAAGCATGAGAAAAGCGTGCAGTCCAGAAAGAGACCCCAGAAAGGTGACTACCCAGTAGGGGAATTGCTGCAGAGGGAGAAAGGGACTGCTCCAACTAGAGGGGCAAGAGAGAGAGAGAGGGACCTGAGATTGCAAGCAAGTGAAACCCCTGAAGAGGGTGAAAGTATTTAAAGACACAGAGAGGCCTATAATTACAGGCAAGTGAAAGTCCCCGAAGAAGGTAATACTGAAAGAGTGAAGCCAGTATCAAGTATTGGGACTGTCTATAGTGAGAGCTGCAAGAAAGCTACATTTCTTTCCTGTTTATGTTATTTTCATGTTCTGGCTGTGTCAAAATAAAAACCTGGAGTGGAATGTAAAGCCTCCTGTGCCTTTGGCACTGATCCTGCAAGTGGTAGTGACCCTGTTACAATATATATATATATATATATATATATATATATATATATATATATATATATATATATATATAGTGCCTTGCAAAAGTATTCACCCCCCTAGACTTTTTACCTATTTTGTTACATTACAGCCTTAAGTTCAATGTCTTGTTAACAAGACCAACAAGTGTACAGGTAGCTCAAGGTGTGGCAAAGATATGGGTATTTAGGGGTGCTACTAAGGATAAAGATAATTGCTATCACAAAAAGGAAGATGAAAGGTATCACTTGACAAATAGTGCACACCCAAGACCTATTGACAATATAGATAATAATGAGTAATACAACTTAATATTATATATTAATATTATACATATTACAATTGTCAAACTGCGATTCGTCGTCACGCTTGCGACGAATCGCAGTTTGACAATGATCCGATCGCAAAAGCGATCGGATAGCGCGCATGCGCAATGCACATCGTGAACTGCGCATTGCGCAGCAGTAGCCGTGCATGCGCACAGCGCGGCACGAGCCGCACATGCGCACAGCGCGGCGTGAGAAGAGGCACAGAGGGAGAGTGGGGGAGGCACAGAGGGAGAGTGGGGGAGGCACAGAGGGAGAGTGGGGAAGAGACACAGAGGGAGAGGGGGAAGAGGGACAGGGGGAAGAGGCACAGGGGGAGAGGGTGGAAGAGGCACAGGGGGAGAGGGTGGAAGAGGCACAGGGGGAGAGTGGGGAAGAGGCACAGAGGGAGAGTGGGGAAGAGGCACAGAGGGAGAGTGGGGAAGAGGCACAGAGGGAGAGTGGGGGAGGCACAGAGGGAGAGTGGGGGAGGCACAGAGGGAGAGTGGGGGAGGCACAGAGGGAGAGTGGGGGAGGCACAGAGGGAGAGTGGGGAAGAGACACAGAGGGAGAGGGGGAAGAGGGAGAGTGGGGAAGAGGCACAGAGGGAGAGTGGGGAAGAGGCACAGAGGGAGAGTGGGGAAGAGGCACAGAGGGAGAGTGGGGAAGAGGCACAGAGGGAGAGTGGGGAAGAGGCACAGAGGGAGAGTGGGGAAGAGGCACAGAGGGAGAGTGGGGAAGAGGCACAGAGGGAGAGGGTGAAAGAGACAGAGGGGGGAGAGACACAGAGGGAGCGGGGGAGAGACACAGAGGGAGCGGGGGAGAGACACAGAGGGAGCGGGGAAAGAGACAGAGGGAGCGGGGAAAGAGACAGAGGGAGCGGGGAAAGAAACAGAGGGAGCGGGGAAAGAGACAGAGGGAGCGGGGAAAGAGACAGAGGGAGCGGGGAAAGAGACAGAGGGAGAGGGGAAAGAGACAGAGGGAGAGGGGAAAGAGACAGAGGGAGAGGGGAAAGAGACAGAGGGAGAGGGGGAAGAGACAGAGGGAGAGGGGGGAAGAGACACGGGGAGACACACAGAGGGTGAGGGGGGTAAGAGGCACAGAGGGTGAGGGGGGTAAGAGGCACAGAGGGTGAGGGGGGTAAGAGGCACAGAGGGTGAGGGGGGAAGAGGCACAGAGGGAGGGGGGAAGAGACACAGAGGGAGGGGGGGGAAATAGTCATGGGGGAAAGAGACACAGGGGAGGTGGAAAGAGACATGGGAGGGAGAGGTGGGAAAGAGACACAGGGGAGGGAGAGGAGGGGGGAAAAGACACAGGGGAGGGAGAGGAGTGTGAAGAGACACAGGGGAGGTAGAGGAGGGGGGGAGACACAGAGGAGTGAGAGAAGGGGGAAGAAACACAGGGAGGGAGAACAGGGGGAAGAAACACAGGGGAGGGAGAACAGGGGGAAGATACACATGGGAGGGAAATGGGGGGGGGGAAGAGACACAAGGAAGGGGAAACAGACACAGGGGGAAGGGGAAAAGAGACACAGGCCAGGGGGGAACAGGCACAGAGGGAGAGGGGGGGAAGAGACACAGGGGGGAGAGATACAGAGGGTGAGGGGGGGAAGAGACACAGAGGGAAAGGTGTGAAGAGGTACAGAGAGAGGGGGGAAAGAGGCACAGAGGGGGGAGACACAGAGGAAGTGGTGGAGAGACACAGTGGCGAGAGACACAGAGAGAGGCGGGGGAAGAGGCACAGAGGGAGAGGGGTGGAAGACACAGAGGGTGAGGGGGGGAAGAGACACAGAGGGAGAGGGGGGGGAAGAGAGAGAAAGGGAGGAAGAGGCACAGAAAGAGGAGGGGGAAGAGACACGGGGGAGTGAGAGGAGGGGAAGAGACACAGGGGAGAGAGTGCAGGGGGGAAGATACACAAGGAAGGGAAATGGAGACACAAGGAAAGGGGGAACAGATACAGGGGGAGGGGGAAAGAGACACAGGCCAGGGGGGGGGGGAGACACAGGGGGGGAAAGAGATGCATAGGAGGGAGAAGGGGGAAAGAGACACAGGAGGGAAAGGGGCACAGGGGAGGGGTTTAGAGACACAGGCGGGCAGGAAATACAAGGGAGGTAGACGAGGCGGAAGGAGACACAAGGGAGGGAGAGGAGGGGGGAAATTAGACACGAGGGAGGAAGTAGACAGGGGGAGAGACTCTTAATGAGCTCCAAAGGGGCTCATTGCAAGGCCTGTGATATGCGCCAAAGGCGCTCATCACAAGGCCAGTAAAGTAGAGGGGGAGAGGCTTACATTGTGTGGCAAACAGCATTGCCAGGCTTCAGTTTTTATTGCCGTCATTTATGACAGGCAAGTCGCTAGTATAATTATAAAACCACTGGGTCCTCTAGTAGTATAACCAAGTGATAAAGTGCTATAGTGCTGTAAACAGTGAAAAAAATTTATATATAGCAATACAAAAAAATATTGCATAAGTGAAGAAAGGTGTACAAATGCTAATAATAAAAAAATGATAGTGCTAAATCACCTATAATAATACTTATATTAAAGTACTGAATGCTGAGAGATATATCTAAAAATATAGATATATCAGTGTCAGTGATTTGACAAAACGGACACAGAGGACAGATATTAGTGGAAAATGCTAGTAGTATTGGCCAGGAGTATTCATTTATTGATTTACAACCACTGCTACATAAGCTAATTAATAGGAGCCACCTATTGTTAATCTCAATAAAATCCGAATCCCAAGTACAAATTCATAAGTATGGAGTAACCCCTATAATATTTGTTGATACCAGATAATGCTGGCTAAGAGTGGGATGGGGACTGAAAGTATATAATAACACAGCTATGGGTCTATTTTGAGTGAAACCCGGGGCTCCTAACTCCACACACGCTCCCTATGCGTCTAGTGATGACCTCATAGGTCAGCGCTGCAGCGTTTTCCCACTTCTCATCATTATTATTATTTTTCATGAAGAAGTCAGAGCATCAAGATTTTAACCTTGTATTTTAAAGACACTATTAAATGTTGTTTTATTTTTCATTATGCTCTATATTGTCATTAGGTCTTGAGTGTGCACTATTTGTCAAGGGATACCTTTCATCTCCCTTTTTGTGATAGCAATGTTTTGTTAATCTGAATTTTATGTGATGGATCAGAACACAATAGTCTAAGTTGGTAAAGAGAAATGAGAAAAATATATACAGTATATGTAAATGCGTGTATATATATATATATATATAACACAGACCCACATATTTATATATTTATTTTTTCTATGTATTTAATATATATTATATTGTACTGCATTGAGGTTGGAGGGGGTTCGGGAAGTGCAAAGAAAAATTGTGCTTTCCACCTCCTGTGGGGAGGGGGGGGGTGGCAGATTATTTTTTTTTGCACCGGAGCCCCCTAGGCACTAGCTCTGTCACTGTTACACATCTTCAACATATTCCAGGAATGCTGATTGAACAGGACAGAATCAATATGGTTATTACTGGTCGTAGATGACGTTCATGTTAATTGGTGTAATGAAATCACAAGCCGACAATGCCAATTTCCTCCCGGAAACGACTCCGGGAGGTTCAGTAGCGTCGGGGAGGTCTGCCAGTGCAGACCTCCGTTAGTTTTTTTTTTTTTTTTTTTTTTAGAGCGCGGATGGTTCCGCGGCCCAGCCGGGGCTGAAGGAGAGAAGGCCGGGGACATCGCGGGGAGGTAAGTTAAATGTATATTTAGATGTTTATTTGTGTATTTTATTTATTGTTTATATATTGTATTCATGTATTCATGTATTGTGTTTTTTTTTTTAACAGGGCCGCGCCGGAAGAGCTAAACAGTGACTGGACATGCTGTAAAGGTGAGTTGAATATTTAGAATGTATAGAATGTTTATTTATTTGATGTTAATGTTTTGTACTAATTTTTATTTTTTGTTTGACCCATAGGTTAGTGATCTGAAGCAACATCTTAAAGGTAAGTGGTCTTAATTTATTGATTTTAGCTTAGAATTAGGGTCTGTGTATGTAGTTAGGATTTTTTGTATATTAGATAGATAGGGGGATGTATTTGATATAGTTAGGATTTATTTTAAATTAAATAGATTGTATGTTAGATAGATAGGGGGTATTTGATTAGGACTATATGTAATATATTATATGTAATATATTATATGTAATATATTATATGTAATACATTATATGTAATGTATGTAATGTCATGTATTGTATGTAATGTATTATATGTAATGTATTATATGTAATATATTATATGTAATATATTATATTTAATATATTATATTTAATGTATGTAATGTCATGTATTGTATGTAATGTATGTAATGTATTATATGTAATATATTATATTTAATATATTATATTTAATGTATGTAATGTCATGTATTGTATTATATGTATGTAATGTATTGTGTTTATCTGTCTTTCCTTTTCAGGTGTGTAATTTTTTTATTTTCTGTAGTGGGGGGTGGGGTTGTAATGTATTTTTTTGTTTTCTGTAGTGGGGGGTGGGGTTGTAATTTTTATTTTTTCTGTACTGTAGGTTTTTTTGTTTTTTGTACTGTAGGTTTTTTGTTTTCTGTGCTGTAGGTTTATTGTTTTTTGTAATTAGAGTGTTAGGGAGGTTTATTAGGGGGTAGTGTAGGTAGGTAGTGTAAGTGTTAATAGATTAGTGTAGAGGGGGGTTAGTTTAGATTAAATGGTTTATTGGGGGTTATAGTGTAGTGTTTGTAGTTAGTGTCATGATGGTCCTTGAGGACCATCATGGCACTTATGTGGTTAATGTTGGGTTGTAACAGGCCCATAATGGTAATAATATACCCTTATGGGACTGATGGGGTTAAATAGAGCCTTATGGTGGTCTGTATTGACCACCATGAGTTAATGGGTTAATTAGAGCCTTATGGTGGTCTGTATTGACCACCATGAGTTAATGGGTTAATTTAGGCCTTATGGTGGTCTGTATTGACCACCATGAGTTAATGGGTTAATTTAGGCCTTATGGTGGTCTGTATTGACCACCATGAGTTAATGGGTTAATTAGAGCCTTATGGTGGTCTCTATTGACCACCATGAGTTAATGGGTTAATTAGAGCCTTATGGTGGTCTGTATTGACCACCATGAGTTAATGGGTTAATTAGAGCCTTATGGTGGTCTGTATTGACCACCATGAGTTAATGGGTTAATTTAGGCCTTATGGTGGTCTGTATTGACCACCATGAGTTAATGGGTTAATTAGAGCCTTATGGTGGTCTGTATTGACCACCATGAGTTAATGGGTTAATTTAGGCCTTATGGTGGTCTGGATTGACCATCATGAGTTAATGGGGTAATTATAGTTGCCTGGGGTTAATATTTTTAGTGCGAGTCCTTTCAGGACCTTTACGGTCCTTTGAGGACCCGCGAGGCGGGAAATTTAAAATTGAATTGCAGCAGGGGTCACGATCGGTGCCGATCGGGGCCCCCCGCAGCAGGGGGTTTATATGGGGACACTTCGGGGGTCCCGATGGGGACCCCCAGCATAGAGGGGGGTTAATTTTAAGTGCCGCGGCCGGGATTGGGTAATAGTGTGCCGCGGTCCCTTTAAGGAGCCGCGGCGGGGAATTTAAAAGTTTTAAATGCAGCGGAGGGCCTGATCTATGCAGATCGGGGACCCCCCCTGCAATGGGTTTATGTGGGGACACTTCAGGGGTCCCGATGGGGACCCCCAGCATAGAGGGGGGTTAATTTTAAGTGCCGCGGCCGGGATTGGGTAATAGTGTGCCGCGGCCCCTTTAAGGAGCCGCGGCGGGGAATTTAAAAGTTTTAAATGCAGCGGGGGCCTGATCGGTGCCGATCGGGGACCCCCGCTGCAAGGGGTTAATGTGTGGGGGCTGCGGGGGTTCCTATGGACCCCTGCAGCAAGGTGTTCATGTGAGGACACTTCGGGGGTCCCGACAGGGACCCCCGCATTGAGGGGGGGTTCATTTTAGGTGCCTAGGGGGGGGGTTTGGAGTACCCCCCACGGCAGGGCTTATGTGGGGGACTGCCGCGGAGGTCCCTTTTAGGACCCCCGCAGCACTTGATGAGGAGTGGGAGCCTGCGATATCATCTCGCAGGCTGTCACTCCTCATGTACATTTACGCAGTGTAGATACGGACGGCCCTGCTGCGTAGCTCATACGTTGCTCGCAGCAGGGCTAATTTAATAGCATTGTAAGTTAGAGAAACTTTGCAGTACGTAGGGCTTAAGTAGAAGCCTCTTATTTACGAGGCTGGAATTTAATAGGGCCCTAAAGCTTTGTTATACCGTTCTAACTGTGTCAGTGTGTTGTCAATGGTTGGGTTATGGGAAATCCACATGCATCACATTTGTTATGGGACATCCACATACATCACATTTGTGTCACATTGCTATATATGTAAACTAATGAGCACCAGTTACTATGCAATACCTAAATTAGGAATAGTAATAATAGCATTAGAGAATCATATAATAATATATATCATATATAATCAACATAAAGGGTTAATACACATGCAAAGTCCAATTTGTGATACTGTGGAGTATCAACATTCCCCTGAGGGCCTGATAGGAATACGACAGGCGATACTGGAGCGGATGTCCAGGTCCTCCTCTAGTGGACTGTGATGTGTCTGACCTCTCTGCTATGACGGGCCCATCTACAGTGGCCCTACATGGTATAGCTCACAGCTTCATTGCAGTACACAAGCCCCTTCACCACCATCAATTAGCCTATGTTGGGATGGTCATGCATATGCCAATATGAAAAGCCATGCTGCAACATGCAGAAAGCAATAAACGACACTACCTTATTAAATTGCAACACAAAAACATGAAACTGATGCCATATTAACCCTTTCTCACTCACAGAGGCTCTAAGGTGGACCCTGGAATACATAGATTATTGCATTTACATCTCTCTCATCACATCTACATTTGGGAACACAAATAGTGGCCATATTTCACCGCCATGTCACATATATCAAGTCCCGAACATTTGAACATTTGTTGTTCAGTCCTTCAGTCGTGTCTGACTCTCTGTGACCCTGACTGAAACACATTTAGCTAGGTATCTGCTTGTGCTGTTCCACAAGGGTTGCATGCCAAATATACGGGGTTGCCAGTTCCTTCTCTAGTGGACTGGGATTTGTCTGACCTCTCTGCTATGACTTGCCCACCTAGAGTGACCCTACATGGTATAGCTCACAGCTTCATTGCAGTACACAAGCCCCTTCACCACCACCACTTAGCAAATCTGAAGGGGACCAGGGGAACATACACCACAATAATCTACTCTAATCCATCAGGAGGGGCCGCAAAAACACATGGAGGCTTTGCAGAGGCACGTGGAGCAACAACCAACTCACCTCCACCAGGGATAATCTCCGCTACACCCTTCCTGGAAAGTCCCCTGCCATTGCTGGTGGCCATGTGCCAAGATATACCCATTCTCATTTTGTGACCTCCCTTTATGTTCTGCTATTCATCAATTTACATTAGTGTGGAGTGGTGAAGGGGCTTGTGTAACTGAATGAAGCAGTGAGCTATACCATGTAGGTCCAGTGTAGATAGGCCCATCAGAGCATCACATCACAGTCCACTAGAGGAGGACCTGGACATCCGCTCCAGTATCGCCTGCCATATTCCTATCAGGCCCTCAGGTGGGCAGGTGATAGCAGAGAGATCAGACAAGTCACAGTCCACTAGAGAAGGAAATGGCAACCCATCCAGTATCTTTGGCATGCAAACCTTGTAGAACAGCACAGAGAGAGAACTAGCTATATGTGCTGCAGTCCATTTGGGTCACAGTCGGACACAGCTGAATGACTGAGCAACATATAATAAAATGTTCACCGGTTACTTGACATATGTGATGTGGCAGCGTAATATTGCCACAATTTGTGTTCCCAAATGTAGAATGGGATGTATATGTAATTATATTTATATTTTAGGGTCCACAATGTGAGTGAGAAAGTTAATATGGCATGGGTTTAATGTTTTTGTGTTGCTATTTAATCAGGTAGTGTATCATTAATTGCTTTCTGCATGTTGCAGCATGGCTTTTCATATTGGCATATGCATGACCATTCCAACATATAATAAAAATATATATTATTTAAATGCATTTATTTTATTTGGAGATTATTGTGCAAGTAATTGTAATGCCCTTCCATGCTTTCCCTAAATTTTAAAGTGCACTGGTGTGTTTATATTGTCCTTTACACTGTTTAAAAGTTGTCTGTAAACCCTTTGCGAGTCCTATTCAGAGGCCATAATGTTTTTGCCTCCATTTGCTTGTTACAGGCTTGAACGTCATGACATCTTTGGAAATTTAATAACGAAATTGAAACGTTGCAGTTACGGGCTTGACAGAACAAAAGATTTGTATTTCCAGTAGGCTTTTTTCGGCCTTAAGCTGCAAGTCGTGAGCTGCTTGCTTTATGGAGCCAATTTAATAGCCACAAGTCTTGCGGCCTTCGTTAGGGGGTACAGTTTTCAATGTTGAGGGAATTTAATATGGCTACAAGACAAATAAAAAAATAACAGGCCTAACTTCCACCAAAGCACTAGCTTTAATTATAGACCGTTCTCTCAATACCTATCTCCCATGCAGCTAAGCCTAGATGGAGAAAAACAAAGACAAACAGTCCAATAGTTTATTCAAAATCACTAACCTGTATCCTTCTGAATTTAAGGACTTCAATCTGCTGCAGAACAGTCATCAGTTCCAAGCTGCTGTTGCTTCAGACACCTGTACACACACTTCTGTGTGCGTGTCTCTTTTTCCAACTCAGAAAAGCTGTATACACTTTTGTGTTTGTCTTCAGCCAAGACTGATTATACACTTAGTTCTTTTTTACCCTCACAAAGACTGCAAAATTCTATCTTCACAGCCTCACACAGGCTGGCAGCTGTAGTCCATAAACACAGCCTCACCCAAATTCCTGGAACAGTCGTAAGTAATAACTGATTGGGTGCATTTAATCAACTGCTCATGAAAGTTAATCCTTCAGACCTTCTTGGGCAAGGGGACTTTGTAAATATTGTGGCTTACACAAACCCCTTGATTCACTCTCTCATCATATCTATACAGTAAACTCCCCGTTATCCAGCACCCACAGGGACTCCCTATTGTCGGATAAGTGTAGTTGCCGGTTAATTGGGAGTCCCCGAATATAAGGGTCTAAACGACCTTTAAACTCACAAAAACCCTTAAAATGTCTTTAAAAAGACTTTAGAACCTGAACTGGGCAATTTGGGCCCAGAAAAACAATTAGCAAAAAAGTTAGTATTTTTTTTTGTCAGTCTCGAACTGCTAAATAGTGCTGGATAGTGCCAGTTATGCCGGTTTAGCTGGAGTTTTTTTTAAATGGGGAATTGATGCCGGTGCCGGTTGATTGAAAGTCCCGGTTAGTTGGGTGCCGGATAACTGGGAATCTATTGTGTATATATATATATACATATATTTATATAAATATGGCCACTCAAGTGAGAGATCACACTCTCTCTTACTGCCTTAGGGCATTTCAGCAAATCTCTTTGGAGCTTCTAGGGGTTTTTACCTGTCACAGACCCATGACTGATCTGCTACCTCCTCTCTAAACGATTATTTGCCCAATCCCCTGTCCCCTCCCTGCTCATGTCTGCCTAACACCCCCCTCTCTGAAAGTTATAGATTAATTGGAGCCTGGACACTTGGCCCCACAAGGACATAGACAATAGTGGGGAGAGACTGTGCAATACTGTTGCTTAACTGCACGTAGGGGTAGGATGGACCAAACTGTGCAATAACTCTAGCAATGGGTTTGTGATAGCAGAAATTCTGACAGTTTGTTCAGCTAGAAGATTTCTACCGAGTCTGCCCAGCTCCCACATGGTAGTAGATACAGGACCAGCACCCCATTCACTGCACAGCAGCACCCCTTATAAATGGGTAAGCGCTGCCTGGGGGAACATTGGAGAGCCTAGACCTTTATACCCAAGCAAAACCCATCTCTACCAACAGGACCCCCTACACCACCCAGCAAAACACCAGAACTCACAGCCATTTGCCCCCTCTTCATGCCCAAGAGAGAATTTTCGTTGCTTGGAGATACAAGGAACTTGTGGGGCCCTGAGTTGCCTCATCTCCCCGAACAGCTGAAAATAAACCTTGAGTAGTATTGATGCCAATCAGTGGGTCACCTTCGTCTGGACTGTACTGAGCAAAGCAGAGCTTCTGTAGTTTCTCCTTCTTACCCCATGTATTATGTGGATAAGTGTGCTCTTAACTGCTCCAGCATCAAATATATAGTTGTGAGCGTATGAGTTGTTGCTAACGCTGCGGGCTCGCAACTACAAAAAAAAACCATTTACAACTTGTTACTGAAACCTTACAGGACATTTCAACAAAACAAGGACAACATATACCAAGAAAAGCCACGAAAAAAACTAAGCATTTAGAACCTGTTGTTCAAACATTCCATGACTTTTCACCTGATGAATATGAAAGTCAAACTCCTATATGCTTTGCAAATTGTACTTTACTCAAGGCTTTAGCAGTAGAGGTTCATAGTTGTGGGGACATGACTACTCAATGTCAGTTTTGTGAGGCTTATTATTTTAAACAGGAGAGACCCAGAGATGGCCAATTTATTAGTTGTTGTCAAAAAGGCAAGTTCAAACTTCCAGAAAGGAAAGAATTTCCAATCTATTTACAAAATATTATGACTGAACCTACTTTTCCAAACTACAAAAATTTTAAGACAAACATAAGATCCTACAATAGTGCCATATCCTTTCCATCTATGGGGGCAACATTAGCTGCTAATGTACCAGGACATGGTCCTTACTGTTTTAAAGTCCAAGGCCAAATTTATCATCGTACTTCACATTTACATCCAGAGGAAGGAGAGCAAAGAAAATTCACTCAACTATATGTCCTAGATACAATGGAAGCTATTGACCAACGTATGCAGATGGAAGAAAATAAAAAATGCTTACCCAGTGTTTTAATAGAGCTAAATAACATTATGGACAACAATCCCTACAGTAAAGCTTACAAAAAATTGGCAGAAGTAGAAAATGAACAACTACTTCATGCACAAAGACATCAATTACCCATGCCAAAGGTTAATATGGTGCTTAAAAGAGACAGACATACTGATAAACGTTGTTATAACTTGCCAACATCAAATGAGGTTGCAATGGTGTTTCAAAATGATGAAGGAGAACCACCATTTCAAAGAGACATTAGAATATATCCCAGAAATGAGGAGCAACCATTTATTAATATTAATATCTTAAGTCCAAATTTAGATCCAATGACATATCCCATCTTTTTCCCACATGGAGAAGCAGGTTGGCAACCAAAATTAACCCTTCCCAGTTACCCAAATGCAAAAGCCAGAATCCGAAATAATGTTTCTATGCTTGAATTTAAAGTAACTCAAATTGCCATTCGACATGAATTTAATCCGATTTTATGTGGTGGAAAACTAACACAACAATGGATTATTGATTCATATTTGCAAGTTGAGGCAAATAATTTAAACTTTATAAAATATCAACAAGATAAACTACGTGTAGAACAATATTCTGGACTCATGGACTATGTTGCTGACGTGGCTACAAGCAGAGACATGACAGCTGGCAAAGCCATCATTTTACCATCTTCCTTTCAAGGATCTCCTCGAAATATGAGAGAAAGATACAATGATGCTATGGCTATTGTCACCAAATTTGGAAAACCAGATTTATTTCTGACATTTACATGTAATCCACAATGGCCAGAAATTAATCAAAATCTACTTCTTGGACAAACTGCTTCTGATCGACCAGATTTAGTAGCCAGAGTTTTTAAGATCAAATTAAATAAATTAATACGTGCCTTCACTATAAATCAGTTATTTGGCAAATGTCTTGCTTATGTATATACCATTGAATTTCAAAAAAGAGGACTTCCACATGCACATCTTCTGATAATACTTCAAGAGAAAGATAAATTAGATACTTCGGACAAAGTCGATGCCGTCATAGTTGCTGAACTACCAGATCCAGAACTATATGGTAGACTATATGAGATTGTTACTCATCGCATGATTCATGGACCCTGTGGAGACCTTAATCCACAATCACCATGTATGGAAAATAATAAATGTTCCAAAGATTTTCCAAAAGATTGTAGAGACAAAACATATGCAAATTGTGATGGATATCCACTTTATAAAAGAAGAGAAGGAGATAGTGCCATTATTCGTGGAAAAAAAGTGGACAATAGATATGTAGTACCCTACAATCCACATTTACTCATGAAGTATAATGCCCACATCAACGTAGAAGCCTGCACTTCTATCAAATCCATTAAATATGTCTACAAATATATTTACAAAGGCTATGATGCAGCTACTGTAGTCGTCAAAAGTGCAGACAACCCTGAATGTAGTGAGTTAGTACATGATTAACTTGCATCTCATGTAGATGCTCGCTATGTCAGTGCGCCAGAAGCTATGTTGCGGCTTTTAAAATTTGAAATGCATGATAGATCACATGCAGTATATAGATTAGCAGTACATTTGCCACAACGACATTTAGTCTATTTCCATGCTGGAAATGAAATGAATGCATTGGCCCAAAGTGAAGATCGTCACACTACACTAACTGCATGGTTTGCATTTAATTCAACTGATGCTCAAGCAACACAATACTTATATATTGAAATTCCATATCACTATGTTTTTGTGAATGGATTATGGAGACCAAGAAAAACCAGAGGTAATAAAATAATTCCAAGAATTTACACAGTTAGTCCTAGAGATGTTGAACGTTTTTGTTTACGTATATTACTTTTAAATGTTCCAGGAGCACAAAGTTTTGAACAATTAAGAACTGTTAATGACATTGTATATGAATCCTTCCATTTAGCTGCAAGACATAGAAACTTACTCGCTGATGATACAGAGTGGGAAAGATGTTTAGAAGAAGCAGCACAATGTCAAATGCCACGACAGATGAGAGAACAATTTGCTTTTATTTGTATCTTCTCAAATGCTCCAAATGCATTAGCTTTGTGGGAGACTTTTAAAAGTAATATGGTTGAAGACTTAATGCGACGATACAATGAACCCATTGCACACTTAAAAGCGTTAATGGAAATCCAAGAAGTATTTTTAACTCATGGATTAAGTTGTGCAAGTTTTAATTTGCCTGATCCAGGTCTTATAGATGACATAAACTTTGAAGACTATGACATTCAACTACAAGCAGAAAGAACACAAGAAAGACTTGCAACTTTAAATACACTACAATTGCAAGCATTTCATGCCATTACAAATGCAATAGATGATGACATGGTGACAGAGCGTTATTTCTATCTTGATGGACCTGGCGGATCAGGAAAAACCTATTTGTACAATTTATTAATGAGTTCAGTACGAGCACAAGGCCAAATAGCAATGGCGTTTGCCACTACTGGAATTGCTGCACTTTTATTAGAAGGTGGAAGAACTGTTCATAGTGGATTTAAACTGCCAGTGCCTATTTTAGAAAATTCTGTGTCAGATATTCGCATGACATCCTTACAAGCAAAGAAATTGAAGAAATGTAAATTAATTATAATAGATGAGGCCACAATGATGTCATGCTATGCCCTCCAATGTATTGACCGTTTGCTTCGTGAAGTCATGGATAATATTTTTCCATTTGGTGGAAAGGTAATGTTGTTGGGTGGTGATTTTAGACAAACATTACCTGTCGTTGTACATGGAAATCGAACTGACATTATCGAAACCTGTATCAAGTCAAGCACAGTATGGAAACATTTTACTCATCTTCAACTGCAACAAAATATGAGATCAGAAGGCCAAACTGATTTCAATGATTGGCTTATTAAAATTGGAGAAGGCAGAACAGAAAAAATACTACATTTAGCTGACGACACTGTAGAGATCCCACCTCATAATATCTTGTTGACAAATCATATATCGGCTATATTTGAAGGGAGCATAAATAACGAAGAATATTCCGAGCTTGCCAACCAAGTCATACTGACGTGTAAAAATAAAGATGCATTAATCTTCAATAATGAAATCTTTAAAAAAATTAATGCACAACAAAGAAATTATCACAGTGCTGATTCTGTACTTGCTGATGATAATGAAAGTCAGGCTAACTTTTCGACTGAATTCATAAACTCTCTAACTCCTTCTGGAATGCCACCACATATTTTGCAGCTAAAGAAAGGTGTAATTATCATGTTACTGCGAAATATGAACCCCAAAAAAGGCCTATGCAATGGCACAAGATTAATTGTTCAACAATTAAAGGACCATTTTATAGATGCTGAAATTTTAACTGGTACCCATAAAGGAGAGAGAGTTTTCATACCAAGAATAGATTTAGCACCAAGTGAAAGTAGTCTCCCTTTTATACTTCAAAGAAGACAATTTCCCATTATTATGGCATTTGCTATGACCATTAATAAATCACAAGGTCAAACTTTCAAATCTGTGGGTATTTTCTTGGAAGAACCAGTATTTGCACATGGTCAATTGTACGTTGCGTTGTCACGGTGCAAAAATCCACAGGCTATTAAAGTTTACATTGAAAAAAATGAAAGTCAAGGTGATTTATTAGAAGATGGACGTATTTTTACTAAAAACATTGTCTACTATGAAGTACTATAACTTTGCAGGATACAAATTTAAAGACATGCAAACATTTTTTTAAAGCATTCAAAAATACATAACAATTAGTTGTTTAATTCCGTCATAATTAATGGAAGTACTGTTTATGGATGATTCGCCTCACAAAATACTTGCCTTGCATTTTTATGAAAAATTATGTTAAAATGTTAAGTCACTATGTTAATGTTTTTAATGTTACAAGTTTAAAAACAATATTTTCAAGTTATTTCATTGAACATATTACAAAGTTCATGTTAAGAGCTCAAGCACCTTTTAAGTCACAATGTAAATATTGTCTGTTATCTTAAGATTACTACCTACATTAATGTTTATCGCCAGTTTATGTGGTCAGTAAGGAATTACTTTCATTAGCTACGTTTTAAGGAGAGTTTTTACTGTATGCCTTCCTCTACATTCAATGTATATTGAACTTAACAATTATTCTGATACAAATTGCATGTTAATACTGATTAATTTAAAGTTCAACTGTTTTTACATTCAAATGTTAATACTTTTAATAAAAAATTAGGTTACAAAATGTATTCACTATGTTCCTGTTTATAATGTTCCAAATTCTACAAATGTTTTGTCAACTTCAAAAGTTACATAAAAAATAAAGTTCAAGTTTCAAAATATATACTTTGAAGGTTATTGCTTACATATATTTTAAACTTAATGTTAAAATTCGGGACGTTTCAACAAGGCTTTTTACTTTTTGCTTTCCTCTGGATTCAATGTATATTAAAGTTAACAATTCTTCAGATACAAATTTCATGTTAAAAAACCATTACATCAACATTTTACAAAAATACACGTTCATATCACAATACTTACAAGTGTCAAAAATCTATATTAATAACTAAACAACTTGACAAACATATACATCACATTGCCGTCATTTTTTGACGGGCAAGTCGCTAGTAGGAAATAAGGAACAGTTCCATTACTGCTCGCAGTGTAGAGGAGAAAGGATTCTCTCCTTCCATTAATGCGGTTCAGCAACCCTCTGGAGACACTCGTAGAAGGCATGTACATCCTGTTATTGTGGATGGAAAAGGCACTGAGGGCCTCTGCATTTCCAGGTGTTTTTTGGCTTTCATCCACTCAGACATGGGACAATAAGCAAATTACTCTCCGGTAACTGTGGAATCTTTTTTGCTCTAGTTACATATCTATCCAAATCATAGTTAGGTATGTGAAGCATTGGATCCTTGTTACACACAAATCCAAGTTAAGTCTTAAAGCCTTACGTATAATACATAGTTGCCTGGTTTCATGATGTGTTGGTCAATTAGCCTGACTATGTTAACAATTTTCACAATGCTCTTAAGCCCTAAGAACCAATAATAAAGCCAAATATTATGTGATCAGCTATTTTTAAGGGGTGTCATATACAGTTTATAAAAGAGTCTGTTTTACCACCAAAATGCTTACTGTGTCGCAACTATTACTAGTTAACACACAGTTCTAATCAAACATCACATAAGAAGCTGTTCAGTAAGGTAGAAATTAGATAGAATAATATTTTTACCATTAAGTTACTGTTCTAGTTTATACATATTTTACATAATTTACCAACACATAAGTTAATACAATTACACATAGTGTAATGATATAGGAATCACAAGGTTTTGGAGACCAGCAGCCTAGGTCAGCAATGATCCAATTCAGCAACTTGTAGGTGAAACAGGAACAAGCTTTATTGAAGGGAACAGGAACCACAATGATCTGGCAAGGTACATAGACAGGAAGTGCCTTATATAGGCCAAGGACCAGACACCTGAACAGACACAGCTGAAGAAACTAGTCACTGATACTATTGCTAGCAGAGTCAAGGTTTATCAGATCTCAAGGAAATTCACAAAGGCAGGCTGGCGCAGTGCTAGGGAAGAGGTTCAGCAGCCTGGGGACCAGGGTTCAAAACTTAGCAGAGTCAATTCCTGATTCGAAAAGATGTGAAATAAAACATTTTCTACAGAAAAGGAAATAGTAATGCCCAAAATATTCCTAATATGCCCAAAACAAGTTTCCCAAAATTGTTGAATTATTGGGCAACTCCACCATATATGGGCATGTGAACCCACTAAACCACAGTTCCTCCAACAAAACTTCAGATTATCTTTTTTAGTAATCTGAGCCATTTTTGTTGGAACATAATACCATTGAGTACTTAATTTAAAGTGTAGCTCTCTGTATGATGTATTTTTAATTATTTGATCTGTGAGAATAAATGAATCGGACCATTCTTTTTCTGACCAAGAGAGATTAAAAGAATGTTGCCAAATTTTAGATTGGTTAAAAGGGCATTTATCCATTTCCTCCCGCAAGATGTTATAACAATTAGATATTAAGTGCTTTCTATCTTCTAGAATCATTAGTTTTTCAAAAGAAGTTAAAGATCTAACTTTAAAACTAGAATAGATTGAATCTTTGAACGCAGCCAGAAGTCTATTATATTCAAGCCAACTTTTATGAGGGAGCCCAAATTTTTCCTTCAAGTCTTCAAAAGAAGCCCAAGAGTTGCCAATATATAAGTCTCTCAAACAACAAATGCCAAATGCTCTCCATCCACCCAAAAATGATAAGTTCAATTCTCTCTCTAATAATAAAATCGGAAGGATAGGGCTAGGAAAAGGCATTAATTGAGATCTCAATTTATGTTTATCCCAAAATTCAAGCATTTCACGAACAATATCAGAACCTTCTAAAAAGAGTTCTTTTTTTAACTCCTTCCTAAACATCAACCAGCCTAAAGAATCCTTAACTACTAAACATCTTTCAACCTGCAGCCAACCTACCACTTTCAAACTTTCTATACATTTGACTGCATGTGAAAACAATGTAGCATCATGATAGGTCTGAATCATTGGGTATGCTAGTCCCCCTTTCCTAAATGTTCTGGAAATTATAACTTTCTTTATTCTGTTGTTTTTCCCCTGAAAGATAAATTTGTCTATTATTTGTTGAAAATGTACTATAAAAGTTTTGGATAAAGGAATAGGATTAGATCTAAATATATAGCTTAATCTTGGAAGAAGCGACATTTTGGCTGCTGCTATTCTAGCTGTTAAAGTTAAATTCAAAGGTCTCCAAGAGGAAACAATTTTCGTAAGTTTATTTAATAGCTCCTTATAGTTGTTTTTAATTATTAACTGGATAGAATTATAAAATATGATTCCCATATGAGTTATGGTATTAGAATGCCAATTATACTGGTAGATGGATTTCAAGTAATCTTTTTCCAGACTAGCTAAATTAAGAGCCAAAACCTGTGACTTGGAGATATTAATTTTATAGTTAGAGGCTTTAGAATATTTATCTAATATTACATGCAAAGTTTTCAAAGAGTCAATGTGGTTAGACACAAACACAACCGCATCATCGGCATACAGCATTATTTTATGCTGTATGCCACCAACTGTAATTCCATGAATAGAGGGGTTATCTCTTATAGAAACCGCCATGGGCTCCATTATCTATGCAAAGATTATGGGAGAAAGGGGACACCCCTGTCTCGTTCCATTAGTAACTGCAAATCTCTGCGTTTTAAACCCATTTCCAATGACCGAAGCGGATGGGGAAGAGTATAATGCTCCAATGGACTTAGACCCAAAAGAGCCAAGGCCATATTTCTGGAGTACACACCTGATAAAATCCCATCCGACTCGGTCAAAGGCCTTCTCTGCGTCCATTGATAGAAACACCGTTGGGAGAAGTTTGTGTTTAGAATATGAAATCAAATCCAACATGCGTCTGGTATTGTCGGAGCCCAAACGTCCCCGTACAAATCCAGTTTGATCTATTGATACAAGTTTGTGAATAACCTCACTCCATCTATCCGCCAGCATTTTAGCATAAATTTCTACATCAACATTCAAAAGTGAAATGGGGCGGAAGTCTTTACATTCCAATATACCTGTGTCTTTTTTTGGTATAGTGATAATCAGAGCCTCTGACATTTCTGAAGATTATATAATTGGATATATAATTCTCTCAAAGGAGTTCCTTTTTCTCTTTTCCTTTGACTTTGCAATTTAATCAGGATCCCTCTTATAAAAGCCTTATGTGTGTTCCAAAGTGTAATGTTAGATTCTACTGAAGCCGAGTTTACTTGATAAAAGAAATCAATTTCTTTTTTAAGATAATCCCGACTTGTCTCTGAGTCAATGAGTGAGGAATCAAATCTCCAAGATGTTGAGTTAATGGAAGAATTTTTCGAAAACAATTCCAAGTTAACTAGAGCGTGATCCGACCACACTCTTGGCCCAATATCAACTCTCAAAGTTCTTTTTAGTGTATTGATATCAACAAAAAAATAATCTAACCTAGAATATGTATGATGTCTTGGAGAAAAAAAAGTAAAATCCTTTTCATTGGTGTGCAATACTCTCCAAACATCAATTAAATGATATTTTGTCATCAGAGAAATAAACTGTTTTGACAATCTTATCACTGATGAGTCTGGAGGTGAACGATTTTCAGATTTTCTATCTTTAATTGGGTCTGAGAGCATATTGAAATCTCCACAAATGATAAGAGATCCCTGTATCAGTTTATTAAACTTTTTTAAGATTTTACTAAGAAATTTAATTTGGGATCTATTTGGCACGTATACATTCAGTATTGAGTATTTTTGGTGGTCAATTGTGCCTATCCATAATATATAACGACCCTCCTGATCTATTTCCACAAATTCCTCTGTGACCATAAGTTTGTTACAAAAAAAAAATTTTTATACATTGAATTGTATGCGACTTTATAATGTGTATTAAAAAATTTAATTGGAGCTCCCTGCCAATGAGTCTCCTGCAGGCAGATTATATCTGCTTTTTGCTGCAGAAAGCTCTTTAGAAAAAAACTACGTTTAGCTGGATGATTCAGTCCCTGAACGTTTTGCGTTACTATCTTTAATGACATGCTGTTAGCATCACAATAGAAATGATGGTCAGTCCCCGTTCCCCTGGAATAACTTTAATTCCAGTCCACAAATACAAATATACACCAATACATAAACCAAACATAAAACATTCATCCCTCCTCAAATCATTGAGGCATATCGGTAAGCAGTCCTCCTTGAAGAGGAAGAGTCCCTCCTGTGATGCAACAATGTCAGATGAATACATCTGAAAGCCTTAGCCGAAGCTATATTGTACCCTCTATCTGTTTTTTACTATTATCTTGGGTGTCCAAGCTTTAAATCCTACTCTAGATATTTATATTATTCCCTTTAATTTGAGAGAATTTCAAATAGAACTCTCCCTTTAAATTCCCTACTCCAGTTGTGAACCCCTTCCCTTATAGCAATCAACTATTGAATTGTATTTTGCTCACTAATTTATAAAAGTAAATTTTCTTAGTGTCATTATTAAATACTAATATATTTTTACCCATTATCTAGGTTAGTGTTTTCTTTATTGTTTCCCTCGTGTTAATATTAAAAAAAGTGAAAATATATATTCACATCTAAAAAGTTACCCAACAACTAGTGAGTTTATATTTTACTCTTTAAATTTCCCGTAGTAAAACAGTAATTTAAAAAATATTAATCAAAACATGGTGTATTTTCCCCATTATCTAAATTCATTAAAGTGTACCATCTATATGTTACTTCTAAATTAGCAGCAAAAAAATACCATTCAATTTTTTTTCCCCTTTCCCCCCCCCTTTTTCTATCAAAATAATACATATACACTACTCTTTACAAAAATGTTTTGATTGAAGACAATCTAATATTTATATTCCAATACATATTTAAATAACCGCTGTGAACAAACATATATTTACTGACTTTTATTTAATTTTGTCAGGAAATTCTCCCCTTCCAAAGTGTCATTAATAATGTATCTGTGATTCTCATACCAAAAAATCAATTTTGGGGGATTTCCCCATCTATAGGAAATCTGTTTGTCTCTCAAAACTTTAGTCACAAATTGAAGTTTCTTACGTTGAAATAAAATTTCTCCTGTCAAATCTGGGAATATTTTAAGATCTTCATATGGACTCTCAAAACATTTTTTATTAAATTAAGCTTTTAGTATTGCTTCTCTATAGGACATATGATGCAGTTTTACAATTACATCCCTAGCAATTTTTTTGCCCATGTTAGGTGGAAGAGGAATCCGGTATAATCTCTCTAAAGGCTTCTCGCTCTGGCGCTCCACTAAGCTTAACAGAAAGGATTCCACAAATTGATGGAGGTCTTTAAAGGTAACAGACTCTAATATACCACGGATTCTAATATTATATCATTTTTCAGCTTATCTGAGATTTTGGCTCTTTAGCGTCTGGATTTCCTCTTTAAGTCCCATTATCTCTCTCTCTAATTCATCATTATTCTTCAAAATAACCTCTTGAGTCTGTTCTACAATTTCTGTTCTATCTGTTAATGTTTTTATATTCTTAGCATTATTTTTAATTTCGCCTATCAGTTCTTCCCTGATGGATATCTGAAACTCCATTAGAAGAGCTGTCATAGTTTTCTTTAATGCTGAAGCTGTTAGAGGTTCTTCAGGAGTGGTCTCTCTCACAGATTCATCTCCTATAATAACCTCAGCTTCTATAGGAGTTTCAGAAAAGTCTAATGTGGACTGAGAGAGTGAATATGATTCTCTCTTGTCCTGTCTATTCTCTTTATCTACAGGAGAGAGAAAATTAGCTATAGATTTTGAGCTATTGTTTTGTAATGTTTTTTTAGAGCCTTTACCCCTAGGGGCTTGTTGTTCTTTAGACCTATGCATAGATACCACAGGGCTATCTCAAAAACCAAAAGAAAAAGAGAAGAGAAATGGGAGAATAGGAGTGTATAAAAAATTGTATACAGATAGTCCACTTTGTAAATTGCTCTTCTTTGCTGAACAGTTTTAAATACCAAAAGGCATATAAAATATATCTTGCTTGCAGAGTCGCTTTTCTCCCATCAAGTTCCCCCCAGCCTCATGAGACCGATAGGAAATGTCACAATAGGTGTAAATTGGACAATGTTGGTTAATAGGACCCAATGGGCCTATTTATATGGGCTAAAAAATTCCCATCTTATTCTTCAAAACCCATCATATGGAAGACACTTCACAGCAGCTTTCTTATTTTCCTCCACTTCTATCATTCAAATTGGCCCTCACATGGAGGTGTGATATTCTGGGAGTAATTGCAGCAGAAGCAATACAAACATGCACTCACCCTCCGCAACGTCAGACTTTCATAGCAACAGGGCGTTGGCAGCGTTACATGCTGTGGGATAGATTAACCTGAAGCCAGTCTCCACAATGGTAATAAAGGAGTAGACCCCCTCTCAGCGGCAAATGCTCACCAGCCCCGGGTGCCCAGTAGAATAAATCAGCACGGCACACCGGCTACCCTCACCTGGGGCATAACACAAGCTCCCGTTCACCTTATGGTTTGAGGTCTCCTTTAACTGGCTCCTCTTACGAACCACCCCGGATATTCTCCTCATAGGCTCAGTCAGTTTCCACCAGCACTTTAGGCCGCTATGCCCCAGTAGTGTGGTTCAGATATCCATCAACTTTGTTTTGGACCCGGCCTCAGGCGGTCAGCCTCAAAGAGTTGTTGCGTCGGGGTTCAGGCCTATTAGGCCGTTGTATAGCATGTTTGAGATACACAGCTTGGACAGCCTTAACGACACTCTAGCAGAGCTTCGGGGATGTTTGCCCGGCTAGTCCCACATACAGACTAACCCCTTCCAGGACACAAACTTCTTAACATCCTCATAATACTTCGGCCACCAAAAGGATCGGGCGAGTAACTCTGGTGTCTTTCGGATTCCAGGATGACCTGCTGTTTTTGAGTCATGGTAGAGACGTAAAAGGTCCAGTCGCACTGACTCCGGAGCAAACAGACGTTGTTGAAAAATCCAAAACCCATTAAGCATCGTCATATGGAGATCACAAGGAGGATCACCAAGAACTTGATCTTCAGCGTAGCCCTTTTTAATGCGAGACATCAGATCAGAAAGAAATGTAACTGCAATAAATATATCCGGCAAGATGGGGGTCTTGGTTACGGTAGTAAGGAGGGGGTCAGCTATTCTAGACAAGGCATCCGCCTTACCATTCTTGGAGCCAGGACGGTATGTAACCAAAAAATTAAACCTCGAGAAGAATAGGGACCAGCGTGCTTGTCTGACTGACAGTCTCTTAGCTGGTCGAATACATTCCAGATTTTTGTGATCTGTGAGGACAGTAATTGGATGAAGGCAGCTTTTATAGCCAATAGTTCTTTATTCCCTTTGTCATAGTTTCTTTCTGCTGGCACCATCTGGCGGGAATAGAAGGCACACGGATGTAACAGCATCTTAGGTCCAGTCCTTTGAGACAGTATAGCACCAACAGCTGAATCAGAAGCATCAACTTCCACAATAAATGGTAATTCCGGCTGAGGATGTACCAGGACGGGGGCAGATGTAAACAGAGTCTTTAATTGGGAGAATGCGGTATCAGCCTTATCGGACCACTGAAATGGAGTCCCTTTACGGACCTGTTTTCTGTGGTTTTCAAGATTATCAGAAAATATTAGGATATCATCCAAATATGCCACAACGAACTGATCCAGGAGATCTCGTAGTACATCATTGATAAGATGCTGGAAAGTTGCAGGGGCATTACAAAGCCCAAATGGCATTACTAGATATTCGTAATGCCCGTACCTGGTTCTGAAAGCTGTTTTCCATTCATCATTTGGTCTTATGCGAACCAGATTATATGCCCCCCGAAGATCAAGCTTCGTAAATATTTTAGCTGAGCGAAGTCTCTCTAAAAGTTCAGGAATGAGAGGCAAGGGGTAGCGGTTTTTAACAGTGATGTTATTAATGTCCCTGTAGTCAACGCATGGCCGTAGGCTGCCATCTTTCTTTTCTACAAAGAATATAGGAGCTCCTGCTGGAGAAGTAGATGGTCGAATAAAGCCTTTGGCAAGATTTTCTTGTATGTATTCACGAAGAGCTTTCAATTCAGGCGCAGAAAGGGAATATATACGGCCAAATGGGATAGCAGCCCCTGGTAACAGCTCTATTGGGCAATCATAAGGCCTGTGGGGTGGAAGCTGATCAGCATTCTTCTTATCACAGACATCTGCAAAATCCCGATATTGTAGAGGAAGCTTAGTCAAGTTTGTAGCAACCATTTCATTAATTGTTGTGGCAACAGGTGTTACCTTAGAGGGTTGACAATTCATTAAGCAGTGTTCTGAAGGAAAGGACAAAGTTCTGGTCTTCCAATCAATCTGTGGGTTAGGCAGAGCAAGCCAAGGTACCCCCAAAATCACTGGAAACTGTGTTGAGGAAATTAGGTGGAAAGATATAGCCTCATGGTGATTCACTTCCAGAGTCAACTTTAAGGACACAGTCTCATGTGTAACCGGGCCTGATGTAAGTGGAGAACCGTCTACTGTATCCATTAACACAGGTGAAGAATTAGGGATAGACTGAATTCTATTTCCTGCTGCAAATTTGATGTCCATAAAGTTTCCGCCTGCTCCAGAATCTATCATAGCAGTAGTTGAAATTTTACGTACCACATTGCAACGTGATAGGCACCACAAAATGAGGATGTTGAGTCAACATACCCTCTTCACCATGAGCCAGAGAAAACAAGGGTTGTGTGACATAATCCAGTTGATCTGAAATCTGGGATTGGTGTCGAATCTGTGCACCCTCAGCCGCCATAGCTATTGTTCTTTTGGATTTGCTAGGGCAATTGATGGCATAGTGCCCTGCACTACCACAATACAGGCATAAATTGTGAGTGCGTCGCCACTGTTTTTCTTCATTGGATAATGGCCCTCTTATTAGATTTACCTGCATAGCCTCAGGCTCAGAGTCTGTAGGTGTTTATTCTTGAATAGGAAATAGGAGTAGCACTTGGTCTAAAAGAGCCCTGTCTTTCCAATCTTCTTTCAGAAAGTCTCCGATCAATACGGATAGCCCAACGCACAAATGCATCGAAGTCAGCAGGAAGATCAACACGAGCTAGCTCATCTTTTATAGCTTCTGAGGGACCTTTTCTGAAGTGGAACCTCTGGGCTGATTGGTTCCAGTTAGTATCAGCAACCCACTGTCTGAATTCAGCAGCATATTCAGCCACAGAGCGCCTCCCTTGATGCAAATGAAGGAGAGTGGCTTCTGCTGTAGCACATTGATTGGGGTCATCAAAAACTAGGCACATGGCCTCAAGAAAGTAATTTAAATTACCCAAGACTGGACTGTCCTGTTCCAGAAGAGGGGAGCCCCAAGCCAGGGCTTCATCTTTGAATAGGGAGAAAATAAATCCCACCTTCTCTCTTTCCGATGGAAAACGGTGAGGTAACATCATGAAGTGCAAACGGCATTGATTCAGGAAACCCCTAAATCTTTTGCGATCTCCTCCAAACTTTTCTGGTAGGGGCAAACGGGCATCTTGTGCAGGTGTAACAGTAGCAGCCGCAACATCGCGTGCCCTGTAGCTGGTATACTCACTGTGCATTGACTGAACGTTATTTTGCAGTTCAGCTACCTGGTCCTGCAGCACTTGAATGGTCTGTGCCTTGGTCTGCACAGTTCTTGCAGTAAAAGCAACCTGCTGGGCCAATGCAGAATCTGACCCGGCGGTCTCCATTTAAGGGCCAGATTATTCTGTAATGATATAGGAATCACAAGGTTTTGGAGACCAGCAGCCTAGGTCAGCAATGATCCAATTCAGCAACTTGTAGGTGAAACAGGAACAAGCTTTATTGAAGGGAACAGGAACCACAATAATCTGGCAAGGTACATAGACTGGAAGTGCCTTATATAGGCCAAGGACCAGACACCTGACCAGACACAGCTGAAGAAACTAGTCACTGATACTATTGCTAGCAGAGTCAAGGTTTATCAGATCTCAAGGAAATTCACAAAGGCAGGCTGGTGCAGTGGTAGGGAAGAGGTTCAGCAGTCTGGGGACCAGGGTTCAAAACCCAGCAGAGTCAATTCCTCACACATAGCTACATATATTACATATATTACATATATAACACACACTCACCTCATATACCTCACCCGCCCTATACCCTCACCTTCATACTATACACATATTATATATATCATTTCTTTATTACACTTACATATGCATATTATATTATATTACTTTTATTGTTTTCTGTTGTTAATTTTGAAGAAAGTATGGATGGAGGTGTGAAGAGAGGGAGAGGAGGGGAGAGAGGAGGAGAGAGAGAGGGTCAAAGAGGAGAAGTTAGAGTAGTGGAGGTTCAGAGAGTAGGAGAAATGAAAGTAGTGGAGGAGAAGTGGAGGGAGGGTTGCTCCAGATGCAGGCACAAAAAGAGTAGGGACAGAGTGGAAGAGCTTGGACCCAGTGGTTGTGTGAAGGCTTATGAGGGGCAGGCCTCAGGGCAGATCAGGGAGGTCAGCCACCCCAGTCACAGTCAGGAGGACAAGAGACTGTTCCAAAACACAGGGTCCCAATTAAACCAATCCAAATTACATTCATTCAAACTCAAAAAAAACTTTAAGATCACAGTAAAAGATTAATGTCGGGGTGAAGGAGCTTGTTTACTTCAAAGAAGTTGTGAGCTATACCATGTAGGGTCACCAAAAATGGGCAGGATATAGCAGATAGGTCAGATAAATTGCGATCTACTGGAGAAGGGACTGGCAACCCACTCCAGTATATTTGCTAAGAAAACCATATGAATAGCAAAATACAAATTCCTAGTAAATACAAATTCCTTACAATGGGAACTAATTTAACAACCCAGGAGAAACATATCATGAAGTCAGGTACACAGTAACAAACAGATACATTATGTTCATCCACTATTCGTATCTGATATACTACTGATACTCATTACTGATATCTCATTTTAGCGCAAAGGACTTCAAATGTGTCATGGAGGAGACCAAAGCAGAGACCGAGGCTGAGGGTGAGCCACAGGCAGTCAGAGCCATAGCAGAGGATGAGCCTTAGTACCAGGAGCAGTATTTGTCAGAGGAGGATCCAGCTTATGAGGTGGAGGAGGAGGATCAGTTCATTTGCGAAACGTATGGTTATGGTTAATATTTCACCAATTGATGGCCATTGAGGAATGGAAATGAGAAGAGATGATGTAGTCCCTATATAATAGTTTTGTTATTTACTGATCTCCCTGTTATTTATTTTTTCATTTTGGGCAAATTTTACATCTATTAAGTTCATCTTAAAGTACATTAAAGCTATTGACCTTTGTTTGTCACCAATAATCATGTCTACATGTTTAGATGTCATGATCTAACAAAAACAGTTATAAGATAGCACTTGTACACCTTTATCATGTGATATCAGTGTTGCTAAACAATATCATATAGAGATAATGATAGTACTCTTGGCCTACTAATTGTTGTCACAACTACCCATTACTTATGAGATTCCACATCATTGCTAATCTCTTAATTTGGTCATAACAACTGATTTGACAAATATAGCATGTTTTTGCACTAATTGTAGATGAACATCAGGTAAGTCAGTTTATTGTTATACAGTACAGTACACTATAAAGCACTGTACAGTACATATAGATATTGCTAGGTTTTTCTCCTCCTCAGATTGTTTGATTGTGACCATACACTGATTATGTCAGAGCTGTGACATACAATTTCAAAGTTTAGTAATTACACTGTATGTGTTTACTTATTTTTTATACATAATCTAGGATTAATAGCATCTGTTTGATTGAGCAGATGAAAACACAATGTAAGTGATATGAACAATAATGTTTACTTCAATTATATGACGTGATGAATGAAAAGATTTGTATTCATCTAAGTATTGTTATTGTTTTGTAATGACCACATGTGACTCTAGTAACTGCTATGTATTATTATTATTATACAGTGATAGCTTTCATCAACATATGATCACATTTTTATACAGCCTCCTGTACTCTTGGGTAGTATTTGAACCACATCAATTATATTAATGAATGGTCTGCTACATTTAAGACTGTGCTCTCTGGATATAATAGATATTTATTCTTGTTATGCCTTCATCTATTTGCCTGTGTGCTTGTAATGGTTACTTTTGTTTTTTGAGACACTACATTTTGTTAATGATGTGATATATAGATCCAGATCATATTTCACTATACACATCCTGTGTTAAGATATAGTGGATGTGTATAAATTATATATTAAGAAAATATTTGCACGTAGAGATTAAGGAGTTTTGGAGAACAACATAATCATATGTACCGTATTTATCGGCATATAACAATCACCGGCGTATAACACGCACCTCATTTTGAGAAGGAAAATTCAATGGGGGAAAAAAAATTCAAATAAAGAACTTTGAAGCAAAATCCTCAACCTCAACCTCCCTCCTCATCTTCCCTCCTCAACCCCCTCCTCAAACCCCCCATCTTCAACCCCCTCCTCTTCATCCTCAACCCCCCTCCTCATCCTCAACCCCCCTCCTCAACCTCCCTCCTCATCCTCAACCCCCTCCTCAAACTCCCTCCTCATCCTCCCTCCTCAACCCCCCCATCCTCAACCCCCTCCTCAACCTCCCTCCTCAACCCCCCATCCTCAACCTCCCTCCTCAACCTCCCTCCTCAACCCCCCATCCTCAACCTCCCTCCTCAACCCCCCATCCTCAAACCCCCTCCTCAACCCCCATCCTCAAACCCCCTCAACCCCCCTCATCCTCCTTCCTCAACCCCTATCCTCAACCCCTCCTCAAACCCCCCTCCTCAACCCCCCCATCTTCATCCTCCTTCCTCAACCCCCTCCTCAACCCCCCTCCTCAACCTCAACCCACATCCTCATTCTAAACCCCCCCTCCTCACCTCCCCCTTAACTTACCTGCTTCTGTTTGGCCTCCGCTCCGCTCCTTGACCCAGCGCGCATGTGACGTCACATGTGCGCCACGTCATTAGCATATACTGGGTGCCCCGGTATATGCTAATGACGCGGCGCACATGTGACGTCACGTGCGCCCCGTGTAGGGGGGCGGAGGCCGGAACAGAAGCAGGTAAGTGAGGGGGAGTTATTTAGGGGGGTTTAGGTTGAGGAGGGGGGTTTAGGTTGAGGAGGGGGGGAGTTTAGGTTGAGGGGGGGTTAGAATGAGGAGGGAGGTTAAGGATGAGGAGGTGGAGGGAATATCGGCATATAACACGCACCTACAATTTGCTCCCTATTTTCAGAGAGAAAAAGTGCGTGTTATACGCCGATAAATACAGTATATATAAAATAGGGATGATGATAAAATGGATCTAGACCTTTATATCTTCATGCATTTGATTACTGTAACCTTATGTTTCCATGTCAATAATGTTATGGTAATTCAAACTGAATGTTGTTATCGCCAAGTGAATACACTTTCCATGTTAATATCAATGTTATTTAACATCAATTCACATATTGGTGCAAGCAGCAAAGAAAATATGAATTAAGTGTGAGTTCATAATAAAATATTTAGCCTTTTTTTCTAATAGAAACTTGTTAATATGCTCAGTACAGACCATAACAATGACACAGACGTGATTGTTAAGATATTGTCTGAATTAGTGTAACCAAAGAGGTTTCATGCAATATTTTATAGGTTGCTAGCACGTTATGTATGAACAACAATAATACTTATTTGTGGAGGTAATACTATTAAATCATAATATCATAACCCTGTTCTGGGAAAAATCTAAAGACTAAATGAAGATGAGCATTACACACTCAATCTCACAAACTTATTTAACATTTAGCATCACATTCTTTTATCTTTGCATTTCTCTTTTAGAAAAAACAGACATTACAGAAAATCCCACCTATTTTCTCCCCAAAAACCTGTTCGGTAATTAAATCGCAAAACGAATCTCAAATAAATATGAAAGACAACAATCAAAGTAGAGGGATTTATACAGAATCCTCGGGTTTTAATGATTCAAATACAATGGGAGAGGATTTATTGTCACCAGCAAAAATTAGAGAAATCATGACAGAATTCCAATTTAAAATGTCATCTGATATAAAAGAACAAATAGGGGAGAATTATAAAGCCATTAAGGAGAGACACTCAAGAATTGAGGAGTTGGAGATCAAGCTGGAAAAGCTTATTAAAGATCATATTACAGTTATAACATATACAACCGCTTTAGAGAGAAAAGTGACTGACCTCGAACATAAAATAACAAATATAGAAAATAGATCCAGAAGGAAAAATATGAGATTAAGGGGAATCCTGGATTCTGTCTCTGAACAAGATTTGAAAAAGTATATTATGGACTTTTTTTCTACTTTAGTCCCAAGGCTCACTCAAGAAATAAACGTCTTGGGCACAGTCCATAGGATTCCATTACCTTACAGATTAACAAAGTCTCAGCCAAGAGATACAATGGTTAGATTTCACAGTATTACAGATAAAGAAGATATCATGAAAATAAGCTTCAAACAAAGAACCTTTTTGGCTCCTTATGAGGACATTAAAATATTCTCAGATATAGCACCAACCACACTAATAAAGAGGAAGACATACGGTAACATCACACAAGCCTTGATAAGGCTAGGAATAAGCTACAAATGGAGATTCCCGGAAGGCCTTCTGATATTTAAAGACTCATTGTGGCACAAAATCTCAACAGTAGAGGAAGGAGAAAATCTACTAAGCAAATGGGATATAGTAATAGAGAAAACCCAGAAGGCAGAGATAAAGATGGACATATTATTAAAAGCCCCTGAATGGCAAATGGTTAAATAACCTGAAGCAAATTTTAATTTGAAAGGAAAGGCTGGCTGTAATCAATGGAACAATGAGTTCAATAATTATTGTCTTTAGAGTAATCCTGGTGTTATCAGGGACTCAGGGCGTCAAGATCCACTACCGGTAACCAGGAAACACTGTAGAAGAATGTATATTCATTAGTATAGATAAATACCACAAGATGAAAGGAAGTGAAAATAGTTGATTTATAATAGGATGAGATATAAGGGATATTAATAAGACACTTATATAATAATTTAAATTAAATATGTTTTTTTTTAAATTAATTTATTAATTAATTTTTTATTTTTTTAATTTTTTTAAGTAAACAACACATTAGGGAACAGTTGGCTAAAAGAGTGATGATCAAAATAATTAATTAGCCCTTACTGAGTGAAATTTGCCTAAATAAAATATTAATATTTAGACACATAGGGCCTCATTCTATTATCGGCCGTAGGAGATGCGGGGCCGCAAGGACCGGCCACAAGCTATTTGCCTATTCAATTCCCTTCCGGCCGTGGACTCCGGCAGGCTTGCGGCCAGCGCCTTGTTATCCCTTGCGGAGGAAAGCCTTTGATCTTAAACGTCCGCAAGAGTTTCGGCCGTAAGCAAATCCCGGTTGCTATTCAATTGCTCCGGGAACCCTCTCTGCAAGGCTAAAACCGAGCTGCAGCTTACTTGCCGCAAAAAGGTCCCGCAGGTACACAAATAAGCACATGATAAAGCCATCCTGCACTCTGAGGAGACTATAAAGTGATTTTAGGTGTTAGCATTCATAGCACAACATTCCCCTACACTCAAATCCGTATATATATATATTTTTAAATTTATGTCAAATATCCATGGAAAAAGTCCAGAGGGCTTTGAGCACCTCAGACCCGCCCACGCTGCGGCCGGAAAATAAACAGTTAATGAAATATCGGATTTGGGCTGATGTGCAAGCTTGAGAGGGGGTTGCTTTCAATCCTCATGTCCCCCATTATGATCCCTAGCATTTACAGAGCTTTACAGTGCCGTCTTGAATATATATTTGCTTTTAAAGATTTCTGAGCTTACGGCCGGTTGCAAGATATACGGATATCCTTGCTGCGCCGTCTATTTGAATTGCAAGGTAACAGGAGCCCTGCAAGGAATCGCAGCTTTGCGGCCGATTTACGGACGATAATAGAATGAGGCCCATATAGTTTTAGTATAATATGAGGAGGATTAGTGGAGATCAAAAACACTCACTTAATTATTTATATTAAGGAATACTATAATATGTCAAAATTATAAATAATTGACATCCCCTTACCATTATTAGTTTAGTATAAAAGTAATAAAAAGCACTAGTAAAATGCACCTAGTTGATAGCATAGCAGGGCAACACAAGGCAGTATTTTGCTATCACCAAGATTTTTTTTTTTCTCTTTCACTTTCTAAACAAGCACACTATAAGAAATAATAGAAAAAGCAATTGATACACATTATCTTATAGATAATACATAGGTAGTGTAAATTAAAGATATGAGACAAGTAGGAAGAAATGTACTATGGCTCTCCCTTTTAGGACCCATTTCGGTCCTCTGATACCCCCTTGTATTTTGTACATTGGCGTAATAGCCCTGTAAGATGAAATTGCATAGGAGATCTAATGCAATAAGGAGATTGAATGTAAGTATGAATGTTGACAACCAAATTCTTAGATTGAAGAGAGAGTGTAAAAGGTTAAAACATAGGAGTGGCTTGAATAATAGAAGACATCCTGGAAGATATAACTTAGATGGTAAAAATGGAATTGGTATATATTAGGAATCATGATTCTTTATTGGAAATTCCAAATAATAGACAGTGGAAACAGAAGAAATAAATAAAGAGATGGGAAGTAAGGTGTTATTTCAAAATGCTAGGGGTCTTAATACCCCCCATAAAAGAAGGATTACCTTTGCAAGTTTTATTAAGGAGAAAGCAGATATTGTATTCCTTCAAGAGACACATTGGAGGGAAGGTAAATCACATGCGTTTTTTAGTAGACACTTTGACGAACCAATTACATCATCCTATAAATCTAAATCCAGGGGAATAGCTATCCTATTCAGTAAAAAACTGATTATATGTGAACATCATAGAGTCCCAGACAAAGAGGGCAGAACTATTATTTGGCAGGGAAAAGTAAATGAAGAAATATACACTATAGCAAACCTATATCTTCTTAACTTTAACCAGATGACATTTTTGAGGAAAACCCTCAAACAAATAAATCAAATTAAAAAGGGTAGGTTGATTATAGGAGGGGATTTTAATATGTTATTTGATCCAACAATAAATAGAATAGCCCTAGACAAGGGAAAAGGAATTCTAGATATCCTAATGAAAACCGTAAAACAATTTTCTTCGGAAATCTTCAAAAATGGCCTATACGATGTATGGCGATCTCATAACCCGGACATAAAAGATTATACTTATTTCTCCGGAAGACATCAATGTTACACTCGGATAGACCATTTTTTGACAGATATTAAAACACTGGAAAAGGTTAAGTCCATCAAACTAGGAGACATCCTTGGTCAGATCATGGAGTGTTAAACTTGACATTGGAAGATTCTCAAGATATACATAAACTCAAGCAATGGAAAATGGATGGTATTCAGTTGAAATCAGAAGAATTTGTGAACAAATTAAAAAAGGAAATTAGTAGTTTCTTTGAATTAAATGAAAAGTCTGTCCCCTTAGACACAACTATATGGTGCAATCACAAGGCCTTTGTTAGAGGGTTACTCTAATACTATACTACAAATTAAGAAAGTTAAAAAACAAATTCAGAAAATCCTGCAGGAACAAACAGATAAAGCAATTCTCAGGTTTCAAGAAGACCATTATATCTTGGGTAGGAAAGGCAGGAAAGCTTCTTCTGAATAAAATTATTTGGGCCAAACAAAGAATATTAAGTATTAGGGATATAAATAATAGGAAACATAATCCTCCGACGGAAATCGGTAAGGTCTTTCAGTCGTATTGCCAATCCCTATATAATCTTGAATCAAGTGAGAACTTTTCAAAACCCTCTAAAAAGGGAATAGAATAATTCTTAGAGCAAATAAGATTACCTAGAATAACTAAGGAAGAACAATTAGAACTGAATAAAGAGATTTCGTTAAAGGAAGTAGAACAAACTATTCCAGATTTAAAAGTTAACAAAACTCCTGGTTTAGATGGATTTACTGGGATATATTATAAAACATTTATAAAGGAACTGAGCCCTATCCTCTGTAATATGTTTAATTAAATAAAAAAATCAGTATCAATATCCTCAAACCAGGGAAAGATCCAAAAATATATAAAAATTATAGACCGATTTCCCTAATAAACATTGATACGAAAATGTATGCCAAGATCTTAGCTAATAGCAATTATGACCAGGTCGGATTCATACCTAAAAGACAAGGCCCGGAGAATACAAGAAGATTGCTTAATCTACTATGGCATGCCAAAGTTAGGGAAATACCTTTATTAACCATCTCATTGGACTCCGAAAAGACGTTCGATAGGGTAAATTGGCTATATATCGAGGCGGTTTTAGATAGATTTGGATTAGAGGAATTTGGCAATAAAGCAATCATGTCACTCTATAAAAACTCTAGAGCGAAGGTGACGGCATTGACTATGAAACCGAGAAATCCTATATACATAACGGGACGAGACAGGGGTGCCCCCTGTCCCCGTAAATTTTTGTTTTGACCCTAGAACCGCTGGCCGAACTAATACAAACATCAGAGTCCATTGCTGGTTTTAAAATTGGGAAAAATCAACATAAAGTTCTGATGTTCGGTGATGACATGATACTGACTTTAACAGACCCCGGTAGGTCTCTACCAGCGGTGTGGGATCAGATAGGAACATTTAGTAAGGTTTCCTATCTTAAGATTAATGAGTTGAAATCAGATACATTGTTTTTTGGAGAAGAAATTGATTATTTAAAAAATAATTTTAAACTTATTTGGAACAGTCAGGGTATTTGCCTCTTGGGGATACACCATACGACATTAATTAGGTCTATCCTGAAAAATAATATGGATAATGTTTTTAGCCAGATCAGACAGGACATCCTAGAATAGAAACCTGAACAATTGTCTTGGTCTGGTAGGATTTCTATGCTAAAAATGTTGATTGTCCCCAAAATAACATATATTTGGAGATGTATTCCCCAAGTGGCATCCATTTACTCAATTAATGATATGCAAAGCTTTCTGAATAAATATATTAATAATAATGAGAAATCACGGGTGAAATTAAACATCACAAAGAGATCTGTTGAAAAGGGAGGATTAGCCATCCCCTCTCTGACATTATGACAAACCATCTACTTGGATGGAATTTAGCGTCTAAAAAGTCAGAATGGCTTAAATTAGAAGAGGATCTTATGGGGGACTTTCCTATGGAACTACTCTTATGGCTCCCTAAGCTAGATCCCAGAGATCTAATACCTCTATTTGGGGGTATTCATTCTTTATTAAAATTTTGGTATAAAAATAGAAATGTATGGGATTTAGCTAAGTATCCTTCACCAGCTGCCCCAATTAGTCTTCTCCACTACAAAAAAAAATATATAGCTCTCCAGAAATTAAAAATAGTCGGAGTAACTAAATTGGGAGATTTATTTGAAAATAATGTATGTTTATCTCATTCCAGACTATTACAAAAATTCCAGACTATAGAATATATGACCATCACAAAGGAATTGAGTTCCCAGGGTATCCTTTTGAACAAGTTTAGAGATCATTTACCAATCGAATTTATTATAGTTAGGGGTCAAACAACTCATACTATCTCTAAATGTAATAAAATATTAAGAACTAGAGAAGAAAGTATGAAAACAAACAGAATGATTAAATGGGAACAAGAATTGGATTGTGTGTTGACAAGAGAAAATTGGTTTAGGGCATCCTCTTTAGTAAAAGAGACTACACTATTCACTTCATATAGAGAGCTTTATGTGAAATTAATACAGAGATGGTATATGGTACCCACAAATATGAAAAGAATCAGTAAAACAAATTCAGAAAAGTGTTGGCGAGGCTGTGGGGGCAGGGGGTCCCATTCACATATTTGGTGGGACTGTCCACATATACAACACTATTGGAAGATTTGTAAAGACCAGATTAAAGTAATAACAAGTATAAGGATACCCCTGAGCCCAGTACCAATGTTATTTCATATCTTTGAGAACCAAAGTTTATAGCGTCAGAGGTGGTTAATTTCCCATATTTTATTAGTGAGCAAATGGTGTATAGTTAAACTGTGGAAATCCAAGGAAATCCCAAAATGGTCTGACATTGGGAGGATAGTTGATCGGGATAGGGAGTTGGAAAAGGGACTTAAACGTTATAGTAAGAAATAAGAAAATATGGTCAAAAAATGGCTTAAATGGGACAAAAACAAGATCTAATAATCCATCTCTGTTTCCTCCCTTTCGATCACCTCTCCTATCAATGGCAGAAAGGGATTAGAATGCTCCTCCTTCTTGTTTTTGTTTCTAGTCCCCCCCTATCTTTATATATATATATGGTTGCCCTATATTCAATTCTCTTCATTCTTTGTTTTCTCTTTTTGACTCTCTCCAAGATATGTAACATAGATTGAATATTAATATTGGTTGGACTGGTGGAATGAATGTTTTTTAAGGTATATCACATATATAGTTGTGAGCATGCGGGCTGTTGCTAACGCTTGCGGGCTCGAAGGCGCTCCTTGCCAGCAACTGCGGAACTTGCAAAATTTACGTAGTTGCGAAAGCAAAATAAGAGACACGTTACGACCTCGCAAAAATCGTCCGAAACCTGCGCACATGAAAACATGAAAAACACAATAAATACACACAACAAATACATAAAAAGCTTACCTACAGCAAGGGAGGGCACCCAGGACCTCAAAAACAGAAGTTACACCTCAATTTAACTCCAAATAAAAGAGTTTAGACACTAATCCCTAAGCAAGAGAAAAAATGGCCGCCGAAAAAAACGAAAACGAGGCTACAGCAGTTTAAAGACGCAAAACACCACCAAACACCTACGGATTTCCAGAAAAAGACGTACGAGATCCAAAAACAAGGACGCAACCCGCGCGACCCCAAAAACGTAACAAACACACTAAATACACACAACAAACACATAAAAAGGTTACCCACAGCAAGGGGGTGCACACAGGACCTCTGCAAGTGAAGTTAAACCTAGATTTAGCTCCCAATTTCGGAGTTTAAACACCCGAAAATCACCTAAGCGAAAGAAAAAATGGCCGCCGAACAAAACGAAAACGAGCCTAATGGACCCTAAACACGCAAAACACCACCAAACAGCTACGGATATTCCGAAAAAGTCGGACGACATCCGAAACAAAGGACGCTAAATCAGCCACAGCCGCATACCACACATTAGCCGCCATTTTAGAACAATAACTTATACAATCCGGAAGTACACAGCTACCCTAACGGATTTGCCTCGCGCACGCACACTATTACACTGCACACATTCATGACGCTTACACAGCAGCTCCACAGCACTGATGATGCAGCAACATGAAAACAGATTGCCAGCTGTTCAACACAATGCTTCCTGCATATATTACTTCACAATAGGTAACGTATATTAATTTCTTATTTTATTAATTATTCATTGCCATACCAAAAAAAAACACCAACGCTGCTCATAGGACACAAACAACCAAGAGCCTCGCAATGAGCGCCGAAGAATCTTAAAACACCAACAAAATTAATTTTGCACACAAACAACATTACCTACCTTACAATCTTATTGCCGTCATTTTTGGACCGGCAATTCGCTAGTGTTAATATATTTATTGTTTATATACTGTATGTATTGGATATGTTTTTTGCTTTAAGTTTAATTTAACTTTTTGATACTTAACTTGATACGTTTGGAGATGATTTATAAACAATAAAAAAAGATTAAAAGAAAAAAAAGTTCTCAACATTAACATTTTTACATACATTTATATTTGAGGAACAACATGTGCTGCTTTACCTTTGATGGGATCATGATGATATCAGTCTGCAACAATGGTCTCACAGGATAAGGCTGAAGCTGCTGCTTTTGGCAGTGGACTACTTAATCGATACGTATGGGACGTCTGGGTATCAGGAAATGCATATTAATTATCTTGCTTACAAAGTAATCCAAGTTGATGTCATCCTAAATGTGTAGAAATACATGATTGGTATTCAGTGTCTGTGTAGCAAACCAATTAGTTAACACATACAATATGTTCAATATCTGCAATATGAAGAGATAATTAAGATCACACTTCATCCGTTATGATTATACGCATTTACCCTGATGAACGTAATCAATTTATCAATATTATTATCACATCATTGTTACTCTTGTTAAGTTTATCTCAGTGCAAAGTAACATTTGTCTTTTACTTTTGGACCCATTGCTATATATTTCATTGAGCTTTATTGGAAGTACAATCAATTAATTTAACCATTTGAAATCCAATACATTGATACACCTAATGACTTCATAAACACCTCATGACTTCATATACAAACGTTGGGGCAGTACGTCTTAACATGATGACTGATCATAACGATATATCAATATATTTCATAGTGTTGTGTATATTTCATAGTGTTGTGATTTATCAGTACATATGATAGGTATGTGACTGTAGTCGTGACGTACTATTGTCTGACCGCACAACGTGTTGTAGTTTATCCAGTGTAAAGCAATATTTCAACAAGAGCCATATTTCATGGCAGGAATATCACCACTACTCTGTGTAAATTATATAATTATATTTAATTGGTATCAGTCATGCACTGGTCCAGGTCAGTAATTGATAGTAAGGTGTAGATATGTTTGCACTCAAGAATGAGCCTGGCCTCAGCAGGGATAGTACAGGCTTGTGTGGATTATCCTCCTGAGTATCCTGATTGTCTCTCAGACACTTGGCCCGAACTGCTATATTTTAAAGACAGCAGCAGCAGGCAGTGATGATCTGAGAACATTATGGGCACCATGTAAGCAGTGGAACCACATTTTGAGCACATCAAAGGTGCGTCTATTATGGTTTAACATGCTTTATGGGACTTATTGTATCTCTCCTCTGCCACAGTGTGGGTTGTTCAGAGGAGTCATCAACCAAGGCAGACACCCATATCCTGCATCATCTATACTACATGGGAGACATAGATAATATAGATTAGTCATCTCCATGTGATACATTTCAATGTGTAGCAATTATTTAATTTCTTGAAAATTTATAGTGAAAGTATTAATGCAGGAAATATGGTTGTTTGATGACCAGAGCATATTGAAAAGACCATACAATTTAAAAAGAATATAAGGTTCCATTTGTTCAGTTAGGCCTCCAGCATAGCTGCATATTACAGCCTACCTGTGTCTATCAGTGGTGTTGCCAGCTGTGCCAGTCTGCTGGAATGAACATTATATGTGAACTAGGAAATTGGGAATGCCATGTGTCTCTTTCCCCCATTTCCCCCCCATCCCTTCCTTGTGTCTTTCTCCTCTGTGGGTCTGCTGAATATTAACGTGGCGCGTTCTGACTGTTGTTGGTTTTATTTTCAAAGTCCAGCATGCCTGTTGTTGTTCTTGTAAGTGTAAGTGTATTTGATCCCCTGCTGATTGTGAACATTTGTCCACTGACAAAGAAATGATCAGTCTATAATTTTAATGGTAAGTGTGTTTTAACAGTGAGAGACAGAGAAACACGGCAACAGAAATTGCAGTAAATATATGCACATGGATTGAGAGCTGGCGAAAAGACAGGAAACAAAGGGTTGTTGTAAATAGAACATACTCGGATTGGACTAATGTGGTAAGTGAGATTCCTCAGGGCTCAGTTTTAGGTCCTCTCCTTTTTAACATATTTATTAACGACTTAGACGTAGGATTGGAATTTTTGCTGATGACACAAAGTTGTGCAAGGTAATTAAATCAGAAAATGATGTACTTTCCCTCCAAAGGGATTTGCATAAATTAGAGAAGTGGGCAATTGAATGGGAGATGAGATTTAATACGAATAAATGTAAGGTTATGCATCTGGGAAGGAAAAATAACCATGCAATCTATAACCTTAATGAAGCAAATCTAGGGGTATCTGATATTGAAAAGGGTTTGGGTGTGCTTGTGGACAACCACCTACTTAACACTTCTCAATGCCAAGCAGCAGCTGCAAAGGCAAATAAACTATTAGCATGTATTAAGAAGGGTATAGAAGCAAGGAAGGCAGATATAATTCTGCCACTATGCAAATCCCCAGTACGCCCTCATTTGGAATATGGAGTACAGTTTTGTGCACCAATTCATAAAAAGGACATTTTAGAACTGGAAAAAGTACAGAGAAGGGCTACAAAACTAATAAGGGGAATGGAGGGGCTAAGTTATGAAGAAAGACTATCCAAATTAAACTTATTTTCTCTAGAAAAAAGGTGTCTAAGAGGGGATATGATTACCCTATATAAATAAATCCAGGGTCAGTATAAAAATTTGCCAAGGCAGCTTTTTGTGCCCAGAGGTTTTCAACTGACAAGAGTACATCCTTTGAGGTTAGAACTAAAAAGATTCCACCTTAAAGAAAGAAAAGGTTTGTTCCCAGTAAGGGTGGTTAATCTGTGGAATTCTCTACCAAAGGAGGTGGTGACAGCGAATTTGAAAGATAACTTTAAAAAGGGATTGGATATATTTGTTAATTAAAAAGGGCATTCAGGGTTATCCTGGTTAATTAGAGAGGGAGTATTGATCCAGGGAGAAATGCGATCGCCAGTATCTGGGGTCAGGAAGGAAATCATTTTTTTCCCTTTCGAGACAATTGTCAAAGTTTCACTGGGGTTTTTTGTTTGCCTTCCTCTGGAACAATTAACAACTAATCTGCATATTGAGGAGATCATAAAAGGTTGAACTTGATGGGCTAAAAGATTTTTTTAAACCGTAATTACTATGTAACTATCTAAGAATACTAACCCCCCGCCCCCCCAAAAAACACATGTCAAAAAAGATATAAATTGATTTGCAGGTCAATTAGGGAAATAAGTATTTGACCCCTTTGTCTTAGTACTTGGTGGCAAAACCCCTGTTGGCAATCACAGAGGTCAGATGTTTCTTGTAGTTGGCCATCAGGTTTGCACACATCTCAGGAGGAATTGTGACCCACTCCTCTTTGTAGATCCTCTCCAAGTCATTAAGGTTTCAAGGCTGATGTTTGGCAACTCGAACCTTCAGCTCCCTCCACAGATTTTCTATAGGATTAAGGTCTGGAAACTGGCTAGGCCACTCCAGGACCTTAGTGTGCTTCTTCTTGAGCCACTCCTTTTTGCCTTGGCTCTGTGTTTTGGGTCATTGTCATGTTGGAATATGCATCCACAACCAATTTTCAATGCCCTGTCTGAGGGAAGGAGGTTCTCACCCAAGATTTGTTGGTACATGGCACTGTCCATTGTCCCTTTCCTGCGGTGCAATTGTCCTGTCCCCTTAGCGGAAAAACACCCCCAAAGCATAATGTTTCCACCTCCATGTTTGGGGAGCAGCATTCCTCCTCCTCCAAACAAGGCAAGTTGAGTTGATGCCAAAGAGCTCGATTTTGGTCTCATCTGACCACAACACTTTCACCCAGTTCTCCTCTGAATCATTCAGATGTTCATTGGCAAACTACAGACGGCCCTGTACATATGCTTTCTTGAGCAGAAGTACCTTGCGGGCGCTGCAGGATTTCAGTCCTTCACTGGGTAGTGTGTTACCAATTGTTTTCTTAGTGACTATGGTCCCTGAGATCATTGACAAGATCCTCCCGGGTAGTTCTGGGCTGATTCCTCACCATTCTCATGATCATTGAAACTACACGAGGGGATATCTTGCATGGAGCATCAGACCTAGGGAGACTGGCAGTTATTTTGTGTTTCTTCCATTTGCGAATAATCGCACCAACTGTTGTCACCTTCTCACCAAGCTGGTTGGCGAAGGTCTTGTAGCCCATTTCAGATGTGTGTAGGTCTACAATCTTGTCCCTAACATCCTTGGACAGCTCTTTGGTCTTGGCCATGGTGGAGAGTTTGGAATCTGAGTGATTGATTGCTTTTGTGGATAGGTGTCTTTTATATAGGTAACAATCTGAGATTAGAAGCACTCCCTTTAAGAGAGTGCTCCTAATCTCAGCTTGTTACCTGTATAAAAGACATCCGGGAGTGTTCCTATTTGTTGATTGATAGGGGGATCAAATACTTATTTCCCTCACTGACCTGCAAATCAATTAATAACTTTTTTGACATTTGTTTTTCTTATTTTTTGTTTTTTTTAATTCTGTCTCTCACTGTTAAAATACACTTACCATTAAAATTATAGACTAATTATTTCTTTGTCAGTGGACAAACATTCAAAATCAGCAGCTGTTACCTCTTTGTAGGCCTGTGGGGGGAGAGTTAATGTATTGCTTTTGCAGGAACAGTTATATCAGGGCAGCCTTATTCAGAGCTCTATCAGAGTACAGCACAGGAACAGAGCTAGCCATGCCCATAATCAACACTGGTAATATGACAGTGGCAGTTGTTTTTGACTTTGAAAATTAACATCCTAACAACTGTGTAATACTGAAACCGTTTACTGTTTTAGAAGCATGCTTTTTTTTTTTTTTTAATCTTTTTATTAAAATACAGGAAAAGTAGGGGGGCGTGGCCAGCAAGCTAACGGAACGGTCGTGCTGCAACAGAGCTCCTGCTCAACGACCGAATAATCTGCTAATTGTGGGATTATTTCCCACCCAAAAGCTCCACAAGCACTGTATACATACCCAGCTACCCTCAGGGATCACGGGGATACATTTCTTTAGTGGCACAAACAACTTTCCGGCGCCACGTGAACACGGGCCTAGCAAGTGCCTGAAGCATCCCGAGTGTCTCCCTTCTTCCCCCGGTTGGGAGATACTCATAAGGCGACTTTACCACAGCGAGCAATACACCTGCACAACAGCACACTCAGCTGAGGACACAGGTGACGCGAGTGCTGGTTCGTGAGCCTGAGGAGGTCCCATACCGGGAAGCAGTGGCTGCAGTGAGTACACCCTAAGCCCAAGACTATACTTACTCACCAAACGCCGACTCCCACAGCCCTTAAAGACCACACAGCGGACGCAACACCATCGGCGGTAGAGGGCCAGAGCATCGAGCCTCCCGCCACGTCGAAGCTGGAGGCCTGAAAGGAGAAAAGACGGTGGTAGGGTAAGGGCTCAAGCCGGCACACAGACCGGAATCCCCCCCCCCCCCACTCCATGTACATCACAGACCCAGGGCGTCATTGTCAGGCCGACACATAGGCCCAGCGTGAGGGAACACACGACGTGGCTAAAAACAAGCTATAACCAGAAGCACTCAAACAGGTGCCAGTAACACCCCTACTAAGGACAATAACCAGACCCTCATCAAGAGGCACACGTGGACTTACAAAAGAGGCCCCACTTAGCCCCATGGGTGCGTGGAACCCTCCTGGAGCCTAACACTGACGGCCATTTTGGCTCATCCCCAACAACAGAAACTAAGACTCTTCCCGCCAAAACAGCGGTGGCCATTTTAAAGAGCCCAACTTACACTCCATAACTCTGGGCCTAGTGGGCGCATACCTCTCCTCCCTTCCAGTAGTGACATCTAAATACTAGGAGGATAGAGGAGACCCACTTCAATAGTATACCCTTATACTACATTGGACAATCTACTATCAACACCACAAGCAAGAGAATCCGGGGCCTAACAGAGGAGAGAGTCACTGAAGAACAAATTGACAGTACTCCAGCGCACCCTGGTGGCCACTTCACATAGTGCACAAGGGTGAAACTTACTATTAATCTAATAGACTGGCAGTTCATCATTCATATGGAAATCACATCCCTCTAAAGATGTAAACCTCTATCAATGCCCGCACAAAGGGGACGCTTACATCAGACAAAAGTGAAGAGTGACTTATAAAGTATTATGGCTGGAGTTGCAACAAGGAAAAGCAACAAAAACATTCAAGCCTACTATCCACCAAAGACAATAACAGCAACCCCTCAGACTCTCCAGTCAACAACGAGCCCTACCGAAACAAGAGCAATGGAACAATCCACCCCGAGCACCAAAGGTGACATACAAGACCTGAAGGACCTAATCCGAAAGTTCAGAGAAGACATTAAAACGGAAATCTCGAAGGTGTCCACAGAGCTAAAATCCGAAATAAAAAAAAATAGACACCAAAACAAATGTGCTTGAAGAGAAATACAAAGAACTTCAGCAATCCCATCAGCAGATGGAAATAGAAATATCGGCGCTAAAAGAAGAACAAGCTAACCACCTCTTGTTCCAAGAAGATCTAGAAAACAGATCTAGGAGGCAGAACGTGAGATTACGTAACGTCTCTGAATCGGTAACGGATGTTAAAGGATACTTGTACGAACTATGTGAATTCCTGTTACCAGATCTAAACTCGGAACAATACAACATTGACCGCATACACAGAGCCTTGGGTGGACGCCCAAACATGAAGGAAAGACCTAGAGATATCATCGCAAGATTTCACTATTTCACCACAAAAGAGTTGTTCATGAAGGCATCCAGAGGAGGCATACCTGAAATCGAAGGTCATCAACCTCAGATCTTCTCCGATCTATCACAACTGTCACTATCCAAAAGGAGAAATATGAAACCCCTATTGGACTGCATCCTTGCCCAGGGCTGGAGATACTCCTGGGGCTTCCCATTCCGTCTGACCATATCGAAAGACAACAAGTTTTATTCCATCAGATCCTTGGAAGAAGGAATCAAATTGCTGACATCTTGGGATATTCAACTACATGCGACCCCTGAACGCCTCATGGAAAACAGACCACAAGGAGAGAGGAGAAGAGGATCAACGCGACGAGACAGTGGGAGAAACATCTCACTCCCGGACTCAAGGAACTCTAGAAACCAAAATGTTACAATGTGATATATTATGCTGTCTTTTCTCTCTTATTCTCTTTTTCCAAGAGGCCTATAATGCTGCCAATAAGAAATCACTATGAAAGGCGATATAGGCCAAGGCGTTGTAGTGTTAGATTTCACTGTACTCTTCCAAAATGCTTCTGAACACAACCTACGATGCCCTTACAGTAAATAACACTAGACCTTAGTAAAGTAAACCTGCTAAACCGCAACTTACCCACGCCTATACAACGTACTAAACAGGTAGACCATTATAACGTGCAGTAGATATAGACAAACTAAATTTCTCCTGACATATCTCTAAGGCGTACTTTAAGTTGACTATATGATAGACACCACTGGGTTTACAAACAATCAGTTATTTAGTGCACTTCAAATTCAACTTTCTGACAGATTTTATGGTCCAATACCCTTCAATAGACTAATCTCAGAAACCCTTGGAACGGAGAATAGGTTAGATTTCTATAGGTTCACTTTTCACTTTAAAAAGTATAGACCGCTCACAAAGTCCCACGTGGGCAATTTAGTTAGATCAGAAAACAGGCGAATCCACACAGTGTCAACTAACGACACGAGTGGATTCACCACGAAAGTTAAGGAGGATAGCGAGTGCTATCCTTTCGATAGTTTTATTACTACTACATTCACAGCTAATCGAAGTAGCTGTAGTTTATTTTCTTGTTAAAACAGTTCACACCCCAGTGAAACGTCCACGTTTTAGATAAAGACGACTCAAAACCCTTGCCAACGCAGAGTAGTAGAGAACACTTATAAGGTTGCCTTTGTATTAGTGTATCACTGTGTAAAAATTAATATTTTTCCCCGTCTTCCTGTTTGCTCCATTAGCACAACCAACCTCCGAGTGTAAGGACACAATCCCAGCAGGGGGCCTATCGGACAATCTCAACAAGAACGACAAAAGATCATTCCGTCACGACCTGCTCCCCATAAGGAACAAAGAGCTAAAAGGTAGGACACACCATGAACCTCAACATTATCTCACACAATGCTCAGGGCCTCAATGAACCCGTTAAAAGAGGGATAGCAATAAAAGAATATCAAAAACTAAGAGGGGATGTAGTAATGATCCAAGAAACACATTTTAAAAAATTAGCGATCCCCAAATATTGGGGGAAATCATACAGGCAGACATACCACTCTTCAGCTAAAGAGAAGACTAAAGGAGTGACAATCTTGGTACACAATAGAATTAACTTTTGCCATTCCAAAACTCAATCAGACCCAGAGGGCAGATATTTAGCAATTCACGGATCCATCCAAGAACAAAATGTGACTTTCCTTAACCTTTACGCCCCGAATACCGAACAGGCACAATTCTTCGCTAAAATATCACGCATTATGATGGGATGGGAACCATCTATCCTAGTAGTGGGAGGAGACATGAACACTGTACTAGACCCAGACAAAGACCGATCTGACAAATCTTCCGCGCACACTGTGCCAACGGCCACCAAAGCGTTCAAACACATTCTAAGATCCTACGGTCTGATAGACACATGGAGAGCAATAAATCCCTCGGACAGGACATACACCTTCTTCTCCCCCAGACACCAGTCCCACTCAAGGATCGACCATGTGCTGATACAGCAACGACTAACCCATAACTTAATGGGTGCAGATATACACCCCATTGCATGGTCGGACCATGACATGGTTCTGGTTTCCTTAGATGGCTTCATCCCATCAGGACGATCCCCTTCATGGACCTTAAACCCACACCTACTCAATGACGTAACCTCCAAATACAAAATTACCAGAGCGATAGACGACTACTTTGCAATCAATAGTGGAAGCGAGGTGGGCAGGGGGGGGGAGTGTGGGCAGCCCATAAAGCAGTCATTAGAGGGGTCTGTATCCAAATAGGAGCAACAACAAAAAAATTAGAACATGCACAATTGAACACTATTAAGAGTAAAATTTCAGACCTACAAACACAATTTGCTAGGAAACACGACCCGAAGATTTACAATGAACTCCTGGTTCAAAAGCAATTATTAAATGCTATTCTTCGGAAAAAAATGATAACAATCCTCCAACGCACACAGGCCACAATGTTCAGGAGCGCCAACAAACCAGATACCATGTTAGCCAGAAAACTGAAAACACAGAGAGCTAATTCCTTTATCCCAAAAATAATTAACAAATCTAACAAGCTAGTCTTTAAGCCAAATGAGATAGCTGAAACATTTCGACACTTCTATGAGGAGCTTTACTCAGCCCCCGCACAATCAGGATCCAAAGCCCACAAATCACAAATAGATTCTTTCTTAAACTCAACAGAGCTGCCACAAATTGAGAGAACCCGAGCTGTAGAATTAGCACAACCCATCACGATAGAAGAAATTAAAGAAGCAATTAAAACAACTAAATCACATGGGGCACCAGGCCCGGACGGGTTTACGAATTTTTACTACAAACAATGCTCCCATCAATTACTCCCGCACCTTCACAAATTATTTAATGAGCTATTAAAAGGACCCCCCATAAAACAAGAATTCTTAGAGGCAAAAATTATTGTAATCCCTAAAATAGGTAAAGATCCAGCCCAATGCGGGAGCTACAGACCAATTTCGTTAATTAATAACGATATTAAAATATACTCAAAGATTCTGGCGAACAGACTGGCCCCATTATTACCTAATGTGGTTCACCCAGATCAGGTGGGCTTTATTGCCGGTAGAGAAGCTCCAGACAACACCAGGAGAGTGTTAAACCTAATAGAAATAGCCAAAAAAAACAATATCCACTCAATGCTTCTTTCACTAGACGCAGAAAAAGCATTCGACAGAATAGATTGGACATTCATGTGGGAAGTGCTAACCAGGATAGGTCTAGGAGAAGGTTTTATAAGAGGGATACAGTCCTTATACACGAACCCCGAAGCCTCCATAACATATCAGGGATTCAATTCTAAAAGACTCAAAATAACCAGAGGGACCAGACAAGGCTGCCCACTCTCCCCTCTATTGTTTGCTCTATGCTTAGAGCCATTGGCGATTGCGATCAGGAACTGTCCGGACATCCAAGATATAAAAGTTGGCCCCAAGGAATACAAACTCAATCTCTTCGCAGATGATATTCTGCTCTCACTGACAGAACCAACAACTAGCTTGCCCAACTTACTCCACCTACTCACGAAATTCGGTACCATCTCAGGATTTAAAATCAACACATCCAAAAGTCTGGCACTCAACATTACACTACCCAAGGAGATGAAAGAAAATTTGGACAAACATTTTTCCATTAAATGGGCTCAAAAATACTTGACTTACCTAGGTATTAATATTCTAGGTTCTATAGACCAAGTATATGACGCAAACTTCCCCCAAATCATCAGTAGAATAAAACAGGACATAGAGAAATGGTCAGCCTACAAAATATCCTGGCTTGGCAAAATAAACGCAATCAAAATGAATGTTATCCCAAAAATGTTATACTTATTTAGAGCGATCCCGACACCAATTAACTTGACAGCCATAAAAGCACTACAAAAAAACCTTTTCAAATTTACCTGGAATCAAAAAAAAACAAGAGTTAACAAAAATACGATGCACACCCCCACACAAAAAGGAGGTCTAGCCTTCCCAAACCTGGTTAACTATTATAAGGCCACAAGATTGGCGCAATTGACTAACTGGTATAAGAAAGAAGCCATTCCAACATGGGTCGAGATAGAAAAACAAATCTTGGAGGAAAACCATATAACCTTATCACATACACTATGGCTCAGCGCACACAAAGAACTGAAACCACAAACCCTTACAAGCTGTATCCGCAACTCATTAACAGTTTGGAAAGAAATTAATAAAAAATCCCCCCCTGTTACATGTAGGTTCAGGTTTAACCCCTCTTTGGCAATCCCATAAGGAAGGCCACGTCACCAAAACCTCCCAGATGAAATGGTGGATACAGAAAGATCTGACTATAGTCGCAGACACCTGGACTCTGGCACAAGGGGGCACACTGAACCAAATACCTAACAATGAATGGATTAATCTGATGATAATCAAACAAACGATATTTCAGAATGCAAAATCAAATAGAATAGAAAATCAGTATATGAACAATGTTGCATTAACAACCCTGGAGGCAAGGGCAACATTTCGGTTATATACAAACACCTATTTGAGGTGTCTAGCATAAACAAGCCACACTATCAGGAGAAGTGGGAATCAGAATTACAGACCACACTAGACGATAAACAATGGAGTCAAGTTATCAAGCAAGCTAACATTTCATCCTTAAATATCACCTTGAAAGAAAACGCACTAAAAACAGTAATGAGGTGGTACCTCACACCAGCGAGACTTCACCACTCAAACAAATCACTCTCTGACAAATGCTATAGAGGTTGTGGACATGTAGGTTCGTTAATTCACATGCTGTGGGAATGTCCCAAAATTAAACATATTTGGCAGGCAACATACAACACATTAGGTAAACTGTGGGGGAAAACATTAGAGCAAAAGCCAGAAGAAGCACTATTGGGACTCCCAAACACAACACTAACAAAGAGTGAGCAATTCCTGACCAATCAGTTATACTTGGCATCTAGATGAAACATTGGAAACACACTGACCCTACATTTAAAGAAGTTCTACAGAAAATTTATCACATTCAAACCATGAGCCACTTCTCGGCGGAGTTCGATGTGAGATACAAACGATGGGCCTCCTGCTGGGACATCTGGAAAGTCAGAGGTCCAAAATGAGGTGAGTCTGAGAAAGACTAGACCAACTAATAAGTTCTTTGCGGTAAATTGGTAAGAGAAAAGAAAGAAATGTAATCTATAAATTTAGAACTGGACACACAGTGATGTTAAATGTTCTGGTAAATAACTTTGTTCTGCAGGGACTAACTCTGAGACTCTCATATAAAACTATTTGGAGGAAAGGGAAAAGAAAATATTCTCATAAGATGGATGTATCGACCCCAATATCAACTGTAGAGCTCAAGACTTAGGAGAGCTACAAGTTATATCTTCACATCTGTTAACATACTGGTCAGAACTGATTAGGATAAACCAAAGATTTGTTTACTGTTGTATAGACACGTTTATAAATGCTGTACTGTTTACTAATTCTGTACATTTTGATATACAATGCAAATCAAAAAATTAAAAAAGAAATTAAAAAAAAAAAAAAAAATACAGGAAAAGTACAGAATGTCCAAATATACATTGTAAACTTGTATCAATACATGAATATAAAAGACTTTCCCTGGAAAGCACCTAATGGAGGTTTGGGATAGGGAGTCCTGTATTGCTTCTTCTGGTATCTTGGGGATGTATAAACCCAATAATCTTTTGAAGATAGAGTATGTTTGATTCTAAATATGAGCAAACATGATTTAATGTGCTTAATGTAATAAATCCTCTGAAACAGTTGCCATTCAGGGATGGATTAGAAAGTCATAGGTGTGAGGTACCCTCTGAAGAGAGTTTTATAGGCATTCTCTCTTAAAACTAGATTAAGTGAAGAATTTGATGCACTTTTGAGAATTTTGGCCAACTGTTCATCATCAAGCACTATATTCAATTTATAAGATTATTTAGATGTTCTAGTCTGATCAATTAAGTAATTATATAAAATGGAAAAAATGTTCTTCCTATTGAAATTATATACACAACATTTTTCAAACTGAGTTTTCCTGGCTAGCTTATTGCACCTCAGAATATGAGCCATGTTTGTATTTATTGATGCTAAACTAAGCCATTTTTTTTGTGGTAATAGGTTGTGTTATTCAAGTAATTGTGAAAAATAAGGGAACAGAAATAGCCTATGGATGGATAGTTACTCTTTAAGAGCTATTAGCATACAATGTCCCATTTTCATATCACATTAAATATTCCCTTTTAAAATTACTTTGCTAATCCTTGGGAAGATAAAAAAAAATGTTTTTATATTAGCTCAAAAAAGTTAAATTTAAAACCAATCTAGAAAAAAGTGCACCCTTAGTACTCTCTTGGTTATCAAAAAAAGTTTTATAATTAGTAATTATGTAATTATATTTGAGGAGTATATGGGGAGTACCTAGAATAACTTCTGTAAAAGTTGTTCAATACTACACTCCTTATTGCCTTAGACTACTGTATGTCATTAAAGCAGCATAGCAATTCAAAGTAGTCCAGAGGAGTCCAAAAAAAAATATGTACCTTGATTCACCAAAATAAATAATACTCCCTTAATAACACAATCAACATAACCAGAGTGCTTGCGCTTCTGTAGAGAGAGTACCGACGGTCAAGTTTCGCCCTTCTTAGGGCTTACTCATGGGCTACTGAATTTGGGTTTAAATTGGGCTTTTATAGCCCTTTTCCATCCATTTACGATTATTAAACGCAATTTACGTCATTACGTCACTACGTGGTGACATAATCAACTTTTTTTTCTCAAGTTGTTAATTTGCCAACCATGCGTGATTTGCCAACCGACTCCATTTTACTCTATCTTGCCAACCATACGCGATTTGCCAATCGTCTCCATTATGTTAGTACTGTGTAATTACACTAATAGGCTTTTTCGAGCTAATATAAAAACACATTTTTTTATCTTCCCAAGGATTAGCAAAGTAATTTTGCCATATGAGAGAAGATTTAATGTGATATGAAAATGGGACATTGTATGCTAATAGCTCTTAAAGAGTAACTATCCATTCATAGGCTATTTCTGTTCCCTTATTTTTCACAATTACTTGAATATTATAATAAGGTGTTAAGCACCAGGGAGTTTGCACAGTGATATATTGAGTTAATATAATAGGTTGTGTTCCCTAATCTCTGTGGGAGATCAATTTAGTTTTTTGACAGGATGTCTGCTACTATGGTTAAGTTTTGACAGATCCCCAATGAAAACTGATTTTTCTCCGTGTGGGTTCCTTAAAGGGGGGTAGACACAGGGGGGTGAGCCAAGAACCTGCCTCCAATAAAGGAATATGCTTGGGAATTTGATTGCACAGATTAATGGATTGTGAGATGCTTTGAGGAAAGCTTTCCAGTTTGATTTTAGTTAACCAGAGCGCTTGTTGAATTATAACATTCTGTTCTTTAAGTAAATTGTTTTCTATTTCTACCCAGCGAGGGGATTTCTTTGGTGAACCATTTAGTCAGTTGCACCAATCTAGCTGCTTTATAGTAAGTGATCAGATCAGGGGTTGATAAACCGCACTTGTTTTTTCAAGGTTAATAAAGTTGCTCTGTTTGCCCTAGGCTTTTTGTTATTCCAAAAAAGTAGAGGATTGTTCTCTATAGTTTCACAATGGCATCTGTTTTGATTGCTATAGGGAGTGTTCTAAAAAGATACATAAGTTTGGGTATTGCTTTGATTTCACTTAGCCAAGAAATTTTATGGGGAAACCAGTTATTCAGGTCTTTAAATATATATATTTTTTAATATTTGTGTAATTTACACTATAAATTAGATTTGTTTGTTTGGGATGATATATACCTAGATATTTTATTTAGTGTTATGGCCATTTAAAGGAACAGTTCAGTGTCAACTAGTAATGTCGCGAACATCAAATTTTCGGTTCGCGAACAGCGGACGCAAACTTCCAGCAAATTTTCGCGAACCCGGCGAACCGCCATAGACTTCAATGGGCAGGCGAATTTCAAAATCCACAGGGACTCTTTCTGGCCACAATAGTGATGGGAAAGTTGTTTCAAGGGGACTAACACCTGGACTGTGGCATGCCGGAGGGGGATCCATGGCAAAACTCACACGGAAAATTACATAGTTGATGCAGAGTCTGGTTTTAAGCCATAAAGGGCATAAATCAACTAACATTCCTAAATTGTTTGGAATAACATGCTTTAAAACATCAGGTATGATGTTGCATCGATCAGGTAGTGTAAGGGTTACACTCGCTTCACAGTAACAGACCAATCTCCCCGTTTAATGCACTGCAAACATCCGCAAACAGTCCCTTTGCACAACCGCAAACTCCCCATTTGCACAAGGTTGGATACCAAGCTAGCCATGTCCCGTTCCTTGTCCTCACTGATGTCATTGAAGGTCTCTTCCTCCACCCAGCCACCAAGGGTCCCCGAAAGGTGACAACAAGCCCCCTGGGACGCCTGCTGTGTTTGGTCTTCCACCTCCTCAAAGCCACCTTCCTCCTCTGACTCCTCTTCTTCAGACACCTCTCTCTGCGTTGCCTCTGTCTGCGTTACTATAAGGTGTGTACTGTTAAGTTGTACTATTCCTATCTGTTTAATCCCTGTTACGTCCACTATTAGGGGATGTGTATATGGCATGGATTTTTGGAAGCGGGAGATGGAAAAAGATGCTTGGTCGGTCCTCCCACTTCAAATTTGGGGCACTGCGTGTGCAATCTAAGGTGCCACCAGATATGAGTGTCACTGTGCACTAGTAAAAGTTGGCAGAGTAGGCGCTGTAGGCCTCACACACACGCCTCTAGGCAGGCAACTGAAATTCAATCGATTACAGTCAAAAAAGTGTTGTTTTATGTCACTGTACACTATGGTTGCACCAGATATGACGTATCACTGTGCACTGGCAAAAGTTGGCAGAGTAGATGCAATAGGCTTCACACACACGCCTGTAGGCAGGCAATTGCTATTCAATCTATTACAGTCAAAAAAGTGTTGTTTTATTTCACTAAGCACAATATAAGCTGTTAGGTGTTAGCCTGTCACACACACACGCTGGCAGGCAGGCAGGCATATGCAATTAGATTACACAGAAAAAAATTATAAAATAAAATAAATGATGTTTTAGCCCTAAAATTGGCTTTTTGTGTTGCTGTCCTTGCAGCAGATATCAGATGAGTCCTTCAGGTCTGTAGTGGAGGCTAAATACACAGCCTGGCTATCTATTTCCCTATTAAATCTCCAGCAGCTACACTATCTGTCCTCTCACAACGAATGCAGCTTCAGAATGATTCTAAAATGTATGCTGTCCTTCAGATGGAAGGCCCTGGAAGGGAGTGTATGCTGCTGATTGGCTGGAATGTGTCTGCTGACTGTGAGGTGCAGGGTCAAAGTTTCCTCAATGATAAAGTATAGGGGGCGAACCGAAATGCGCACGTGTTCGCCGTCCGCAGCGAACGCGAACATGCCAAAATCGCCGCGAATAGTCTGCGGGAGAACTGTTCGCGACATCTCTAGTGTCAATAGTTCTACCATAGCCTTTGTGAGAGATATAGTTAGAGCTTCACTCTTATTTGCATTCACTTTAAGATCAGAGATGTTACCAAACTTTTCTACTATACTTAGTAAATTAGGGAGGCTAGTTAGTGGTGTTGTAATTGTTAGCAGAATATCATTGACAAACAGGTTTGGTTTGTATTATTTATCTGCTATTTCAATACCTTTGATATTTGAACATTCTCTTATATTTATAGCCAAAAGTATTTCTCCGCAAAGATCAGACGAGATAAGAGACAGCCTTGTCTTGTCCCTCTAGAAAAGTTAAATGGCTGTGATTGAAAACCTTGGTCAGAAACGTAAGCCCTTGGGAATGAAAGGAGTTTCATAATAACCACTTAGTCCAAATTTATATAACATTTCACACATGTAGGTCCAATCTATTCTGTCAAAGGCATTTTCTGCGTCCAATGCAAGTAGCATCAAAGGAATCTTTTTTATTTTATTTGAGGCAACATCTATAAGATAAAAAGGTGTGTCTTGTGTTGTCTGGAGCTTCTCTTCCTAAAATAACTCAAAACGGATCTGGGTGAATTATGTATGTAAGTAATTGTGCCAGACTGTTTGCCAGTATTTTGGAATATAACTGTATATCACTATTATTAAAGAAACAGGCCTATAACTTTGGCATTGAGTTGGATATTTACCCTCCTTGTGTAATATTATCATTTTAGCTTCCAGAAATTCTGCCCTTATTGGATTACCCAGCATAAAATTGTTAAATAAAGGGATAAAAGGATGTCCATAAACTGTTTGTAGTAGTAATTTGTAAAATGGGGAGCTGGGACCTTTAAGTGCTTTAGTGGATTTAATTGCTAATTTAATTTCTTCATTTGAGATGGGAACATTGAGGGAATCTAATAATTATTTGTTTATTTGAGGAAAACTGATACCTGATAGGAATTTACTCTATTTGTGTTTTATGATCCATTGATAAGCTGGGCTTAAATGTGTATAGCTCTGTATAAAACATTGCAAAAGCCTCTGTTATTTCTTTTGGCAGGTATATATATATGCTTCATCTTTAAGATTTAGTTTGGGGATAAATGAATCTGCTATTTGTTTACATTTTTTAGCTAACACTGAGTCGAGTTTATTGGAAACTTAAAAAAAACAAAAGAGAGAGGCGCCTACCCTGGTGCAGATTAAACTTTGGATATCATATCAGGAAACATATTGATCAGAAATCACCAATGAATGTTACAAATGCACATTCACATGCTACAACCTCACTAATATGAGGTATAATATACATATGTCAGGAAATATTAATCTTCCACCTTCCACTGATAGACTGTATAGTTAATCCACTTCTGGGTAGCTCCTGACTGCGCAGGTTTTACTCATAAAGTCGGCATATGGAAGAATCCGGAAGCAATTGTGGTGTATCAATACAATTTAATAAATAAGACCTCCACTATACAAATGAAGTGTCTCATAAAATCAAACTTGTAAAAACAGAATAAGAAAACAAAAGGAAAAAAAAATTCAATAATATAAAATAAGACATGTTTTTTTTCTTTTATTAGAGTTTCCTCAGTTATCTCATCATCAAAAAAGTGTATGATGAGTAAAAATAAATTCAATTAACTGTCATATATTTTTTTTTAATCATTTATAGTAGAGAGATCTTCACATATTTATATTGCCCGTCAAAAAATGACGGCAATGAGATGTGTATGTTTGTAAAGTTGTTTAGTTATTAATATACATATGGAATTGTAAGGTAGCTAATGTTGTTTGGTGTGTAATTATGAAATATATAATACAAATTAATAAATGAATATACTTTATCTATTTTGAAGCATTGTGTTGAAGAGCTGGCAATCTGTTTTGATGTTGCTGCAGCATTAGTGGTGTGGAGCTGCTGTGTAAGCGTGATGAATTTGTGCAGTGTAATAGTGTGCATGAGCAAGCCGAATCCGTTATCGTAGTTGTGTACTTCTGCATTGTTCTAAAATGGCGGGTAATATGTGGTATGCGTCTGTATCGGAATATCCGTAGGTGTTTTGTGGTGTTTTGCGAGTTTCTTGTGGTGTTTTGCGTGTTTACAGTGCTGTAGCCTTGTTTTGTTCGGCGGCCATTTTTCCTCTCGCTTAGAGAATTTTTTAGTGTCCAAACTCTTTTATTTTGAGTTAAATTAAGGTGTAACTTAATTTTTTGAGGTCCTGGATGCTCCCTTTTGCTGTAGGTAAGCTTTTTATGTATGTGTTGTGTGTATTTTTTGTATTTTTCATTTTTTCCTGTTCGCGGGTTGCGGGCGATTTTGCGAGGTCGTAATGAGTGGTAACGTGTCTCGTATGTTGTTTGCATTGCGACGTAAAGTTTGCGAGGGTCGCAGCTGCTGTGTCGTGTTGTTTGCGTTACAACTTAAAGTTTGTGAGGGTCGCAGTTGCTCGCATGGAGCGCCGCAGCAACTGTAGCCCTCGCTTTGCGTGGGCCGCATTTGCTGGCAAGGAGCACCTACGCCGCTCCATGGCCCTCATTCAATTGCAATTTGGCCCATAGCATATGTTTTTTAAAGAAGTTTTTAGTTAGTGAAAACCTTGCTTTTGGATAGATGCTTACTAACTAAAAACTTCTTTAAAAAATATATGTTATGTGCTTATTTAGGGCCCTATTCAATTGGCCAAATTGCAGTTGAATGAGGGCCCATGCTGCGCGAGCCCGCAAGCTCGCCTGCTCACAACTAATATATATATATATATATATATAATGTGTAAATATATATATAATATAATGTGTGTATATATAAATAAATATATTATATAAATATAATGTGTGTATATATATATATATATACAATGTGTTTTTATATATAATGTGTATATATATATCTATAGTGTATATATATATATATATATATTGTGATCAGGATGGCCGCGTATAGCGGTGGTTTCTTAAATCAAGGGCTGATACCGTCTTGAAAGTGCAGCAAATTGGTTTATTTACAGAAAGAAAAATAACAGCGGTAGCCGTAGCTCTGCTTAAAATAACGAAAAACAAATAGCTGCTTCTCCGTGAGGTGGGAGAATGCCAACTTGTGGCCAGGTTGTAGACAGTCCTTTGAACTTGGGGAGTCTGCCACCGGGTGGTCAGCTTGTAAACAGTCCTTGAACTTGGGAACTGCCCCCCCTTGTGGCCAGCTTGTCAACAGTCTTTTAAGCTGGGGAGACTGCCCCCTTGTGGCCAGCATACGATTAGGCCTTGAGACTGGTGAGAGTGCCACCTAGTGGCCAGGAAACAACAGTCTCTTACTTGGTTGAAAATGCCTTTTCTTCTACAGCTTCTGTCAATGGTGGGTGAAGCATAGGGCCCACCCTTCTCTCCCTTATGCTTCACCCCAGGGACCCTTGTCACCCTCTGGGGATGAGGGACTATTACTTTCTCTCAACACACACTTCTCCCTGGGGCCTTTGTGCTTCTTATCCTCATATGGTGAAAACATGTATCTGTCACCAACCTGTTTATCCCTTGTTGCAACCAGCTTCTTAGGGATGGGGTCTGGAGATAGTCCTTGCTCAGTGGAATATCTCCGATACCACAGAAGTCCTTTCTGTGAACCAACTCTGGAATATAGTAGTCTCTCTCTCAGGCTCTGGTACAATTTCTGCTTCCAGCAGACTGTGTGAACGTACTGCGTTCCTCTATATGTCAGATAGCAACAAGCGTCCTTCTTTGGCTTGCTTCAGTCTGAGGCCTTCACTCACTGGCTACTCTCTGCTAGGCCAAACAGGGCCTAACTGCAGGGGAATCAATAATCCCTTCACTTAATTGGCTTTACTTGTATTTTCACCTCTGGCGTCTATAGTCGCTCTTTCAGCTCAGTTCTTCCTGTGACTGCAATCAGCACCCTCTTCTCACTGTTGTAGTACTTGCAGTCCCAGTAAATCAAGCTTCACACAGCCCACTGTATTTCCACACAGGAACAGTCTTCACTCTCTGTGGCGTGCTTCTGTCAGCAGCCCACAACCTGCACAGAGCCTAGCCGGCCACACCTCCCTCTCCAGGTCTGCTTTCAGGCTTTTAAAGGGCAGTTGCTCCAATTAGGAGTTCTTCAGAAGTTTTAACTCCTTCACTTCTGACAAGAACTCCATACTCCACTTGCTTGTCATACTTCAAAGGAGCAAACGATCACACACCCTCCCCCTCAGCTCAACAACATGGTGTTGGGCGACATGCCGAGAGGCCGGACATCCGGTAGGTTTGCTCACCACTCAAGAACTCTTCACCCAGCCAACAATTCCTCCTCTGTGCCATCCGCATTGAGGTAGAAGGCTGCGATAGTGGCCGCCTGTAAATCCTTCTCATTTCCTTACTGGTCTGTTTGCCTCCTTTATGTGTGTCGCCTTTATCGGGAAGGAGTGAATCCCCCAACTTTGTAGAGCTGTCCTCGAACAGCCATGTGATGGACTCTGTAGTCACATGTCTGGGTACAGATATAACAATATCCGTTGCACTCTCTTCGAGCCCGTCATCATTTCCAATCTCTTCATCAACTTCAACTCCCAGGAGATCTTCTACAGTCTCCGTGTTTTCCTCGTCATCCTCAACTTCACAGCCATCTTCATTGTCCAACTTAAACATAGCCTGGCGCTTCTGCCGCTCTTCAGTACAATGCTGTTTCATTGCTTCCTGCAGCTTTGCTTTAAGAAGTGGGAGCTTTTCAACTGGCTTTCTCTGAATTAACTCATCAGTGGTTTCAGCAGACACAATGACAGATACCACATCTGCCTTTAGCTCCTCCTTTCCATCTGCCGTTGTCCCTTTGCGGACGATATTTAGGTTAACTTTCCTCTCAATCACAGGCTTGGCTTTATGCAGGGAGTGCTTCAGAAAACGCTCTTTCCAAGCTTCTAGTTCTTTATTTTGCTTTGGTTCATCCAATTTAACGATTGAGCCAACATCAGGGCACAAACAGGGTTTTAAGGAGAGATCCACTCTAAGAGCACAGAGCTTTTCCAGCTTGGAAAACTTTGCTTTATGTTGTTTTGGTACAGGATATTTAGATGTCTCCTCAATAGTCTGAGAATCCAGTAGAGGCACAGGGATTTACTGCTGGATTCCACAAGTAGGATCTTCATCTTCACTTACAGACTTCGGAATGGACTCTGGCTTATCCACCTGGTCCTCCGAATCCACTGTGTGCCAAGCCCTGGGTGGCTCATCAGAACTCTTGGCTGGCTCACTTCCTCCAACTTTAGATCCTTCTAATACCTCGCCCATACAAGCCGGTGATGCTCGGGTGGAATTATTTGCATTCCCTTTACATTTTTCTGCTGGAGCAGAGTCTCTTGTTTTGATTTCTTTTTTATCACTAATGTCCATCTTACGTTCAAAACTTTATGGCTGATACTTTGTCGATTGAATAAGCTGTATGTCATTCCCTTCGCAAGATGGCCTTGGCCGACGCTTGAAGAAATCATGAAGGCTTACTGCAGTCACTTCCTTTGTCAATGGAGTCCTTTGGGCAGCCCCTTCCTCTGCTGCCTCCTCCATCAAATATGTAAATTCTTCTTCTTTACCATCAGCAGGGGTGATTTCAGGGAGTTTTTTGTCAAGTGATGGCACCTTTTCGGTTGTGCCAATAATTTCAAAGTCCTCAGAATTCATTTCAATAATACCTACTACATGTTGTACAGTTTCTGCTTTTTCAAGAGTACTCTCCAATAGCTGTGGAGCTGTGCTTTTTAAACATTCCTCAACGAAACTCTTGGACACATGCGTGCAAATGCTCAGCTCAACCATGTCTTCAGTGTCTCTCACCTGTGCATCGTCAGGATTTTCTATAACTGTTTCTACAGACAGCTTTGTACTTTCTACAACTGCTTGAAGGATGTAAACAACAGGCTTCTGTTGTTCTTCCACCCTCTTTGCACTGTCGCTTTCCACTGGCACAGGTGTAGCTTCATCTGTTGTTGCAGGTGACTCTTCTAATTGGGGAACCGCCAACATTTCAGTGGTCTCTTCAGCACACAAGATTTCTATTGCCTCTTCTAGAGCAGTTAATGCTCCTGAAGTTAACTCTTCTAATTGGGGAACCGCCAACATTTCAGTGGTCTCTTCAGCACACAAGATTTCTATTGCCTCTTCTAGAGCAGTTAATGCTCCTGAAGTTAACTCTACCTCATTGGTTAGAACATTCTCAGTTTCAAGTTTATTTTTGTTTGTAGACAACTGAAGTTCCTTTGCTTGTTCTGTTACTTCAAGACTGGTAACAGCTCTCTGCCCCCCTATCACAGTCACAGTGACCGCCTGAATTAGTTCTTCAGTGCAATTCTCAGGTACTGTTCCTTGCTCTTTTAAAGAATCCGTAACAGAGGCTTCCATAGATCGCTGAGCATCTAACCTTTCTTGCTTAGCCGCAACAAACTCAACCAGCATTACTACGGCTGGTTCATCAGAGTCATCATCAAATCCTTCTGCCTGGGCAGCTTGTCCAGCTTCATTTAGTGGCGTGTGCTCCAGTTTTGATGCAGGAACAGTCTTTTCTAAGGTTTTTACATCGGACACTGGCCTAGCAACACTTTCTAGCTGGTCTCCATTAGACTCCTCTTTGTCACTTTCCCCACTGTCTAACGTCAACAGTTGTATTCGCCGGGGCTTCTGTCGAAATTGAGAGATGTTCTCTTCTTTATCACTGTGCGGCCGCTCCCACACCACTGATTCGTTCAGCTTAGGCTTTGGGGAACATTTCCTCCGCTCCCAAATAGGCATCAATTTCTCATTCCTGTAGGACACTTGGTAGTCCTCGAACGTAGGCTTCCTCCGCCATTCAGGGATATACTCGGGCCTCATTTTAACGTGGGCTTGTCTTTGGAGCCTTAAAAAACGCTGTTTCTCCTCCTCTAAGGCCATTCTATCTGCACCAGCAGGCTCTTTTGTTCTCTCAGCGACCTCTTTGGGGCTCTCAGCGACCTCTTTGGGGCTCTCAGCGACCTCTTTGGCTGGATCGGCCGTCTCTTTGGCTGGATCGGCCGTCTCTGCGGGCTCTCTCTCCGTCTCTGCGGGCTCTCTCTCCGTCTCTGCGGGCTCTCTCTCCGTCTCTGCGGGCTCTCTCTCCGTCTCTGCGGGCACTCTCTCCGACTCTGCGGGCACTCTCTCCGACTCTGCGGGCACTCTCTCCGACTCTGCGGGCACTCTCTCCGACTCTGCGGGCTCTGGGGAGCCTTCTGCGGTGCCCTCTGCTGTCTCTGGGGAGCCTTCTGCGGCCTCACTCGCAGCTCCTGCCTTCTCACTCATGGCACTGCAACTGGTGGCTTTTTCCACTTTCTCTTTCACCTTGTTTACTACTAGGTCAGGTTTGGTTGGCCTTCCCTTAACAGGGAAACGGTATCTTATACTTGGCCCGACAAGTATGTCTTTTGGGTAGCAATATGCTTGCCTGGCGAAAAAATTCCAGGGGTGCGCTCTCTGTACTTTCTTTACTCCTATACGGTCAAGGATCTCTTCTTTCAGGGTGCAATAATTGGTTGCCAATTCTTCAGGCAAAACCCCATACGCTTCCTGTGCTTCTCCACACAGATAGGGACCCAGGACTGTGGCCCAGTGCTGTTTAGGCCAACCTTCCCTGGTAGCAATCTTCTCAAAATTCAGGAGGTAGGTTTCTACATCATCTTGAGCTGTCATTTTCTTTAGAAAGCAATTAGGGTTCATAACCCTGCTTGATTTTGAACCCACAATGTTCTCTGTAGATCTCAATCGCTGCAACTGCACTTTCTGTGCTTCTAAAGACTCTCTAATTTGGACCCTGTCGACTTCCATTTGTCTCTGCCATTTCTCTGTGGCCTCTCTAAATCTTGCAGTAACCTCTCCAAAACCTTTATCTTCCTCTTTTGCGGCTTGGATGCTATGCTCTGCAATCCTTTCTCTCTTTTCTGACTGGCTCTGACCAAGCTTAGCAGCCAGCACTCTGTTCCACTCGGCTTGCTGTTTGTTCATCACCCGCTGGGCTTCTATAAAAGCTTTAAAGGCCTCCTCCATTTTTATGCTGTACGGTGGGCTGTCTTCTTCAACACAGACATTTTTCAATCCCACAAATGACACCAGTGTGATCAGGATGGCCGCGTATAGCGGTGGTTTCTTAAATCAAGGGCTGATACCGTCTTGAAAGTGCAGCAAATTGGTTTATTTACAGAAAGAAAAATAACAGCGGTAGCCGTAGCTCTGCTTAAAATAACGAAAAACAAATAGCTGCTTCTCCGTGAGGTGGGAGAATGCCAACTTGTGGCCAGGTTGTAGACAGTCCTTTGAACTTGGGGAGTCTGCCACCGGGTGGTCAGCTTGTAAACAGTCCTTGAACTTGGGAACTGCCCCCCCTTGTGGCCAGCTTGTCAACAGTCTTTTAAGCTGGGGAGACTGCCCCCTTGTGGCCAGCATACGATTAGGCCTTGAGACTGGTGAGAGTGCCACCTAGTGGCCAGGAAACAACAGTCTCTTACTTGGTTGAAAATGCCTTTTCTTCTACAGCTTCTGTCAATGGTGGGTGAAGCATAGGGCCCACCCTTCTCTCCCTTATGCTTCACCCCAGGGACCCTTGTCACCCTCTGGGGATGAGGGACTATTACTTTCTCTCAACACACACTTCTCCCTGGGGCCTTTGTGTTTCTTATCCTCATATGGTGAAAACATGTATCTGTCACCAACCTGTTTATCCCTTGTTGCAACCAGCTTCTTAGGGATGGGGTCTGGAGATAGTCCTTGCTCAGTGGAATATCTCCGATACCACAGAAGTCCTTTCTGTGAACCAACTCTGGAATATAGTAGTCTCTCTCTCAGGCTCTGGTACAATTTCTGCTTCCAGCAGACTGTGTGAACGTACTGCGTTCCTCTATATGTCAGATAGCAACAAGCGTCCTTCTTTGGCTTGCTTCATTCTGAGGCCTTCACTCACTGGCTACTCTCTGCTAGGCCAAACAGGGCCTAACTGCAGGGGAATCAATAATCCCTTCACTTAATTGGCTTTACTTGTATTTTCACCTCTGGCGTCTATAGTCGCTCTTTCAGCTCAGTTCTTCCTGTGACTGCAATCAGCACCCTCTTCTCACTGTTGTAGTACTTGCAGTCCCAGTAAATCAAGCTTCACACAGCCCACTGTATTTCCACACAGGAACAGTCTTCACTCTCTGTGGCGTGCTTCTGTCAGCAGCCCACAACCTGCACAGAGCCTAGCCGGCCACACCTCCCTCTCCAGGTCTGCTTTCAGGCTTTTAAAGGGCAGTTGCTCCAATTAGGAGTTCTTCAGAAGTTTTAACTCCTTCACTTCTGACAAGAACTCCATACTCCACTTGCTTGTCATACTTCAAAGGAGCAAATGATCACAATATATATATATATATATATATATATATAATGTGTATACATATATATATATATATATATATATATATATATTGTGTATATATATATATATATATATATATATATATATATATATATATATATATATGTTGTATAATGTAAATAAGAAGCCATCTAGAGTATATTGATTTCACATAAAAGTCCAGGTCCTCAGAGATAATCCTCCCTACCACAATATTTAAATATATACATTAAATGTGACACATAAACTATAAAAAAAACAGTTCTATCTTTCCATTTGTTTTTCCAGAGTGAGAGACAGATTTACATACACAGTTATATTATATATTAGATTCGCCCCCTAATGTGCTGAGTGGCTACTGCTTGTGCTGCTGAGCATTCTGGGACTTGAAGTTTTGTGCAGTGAGTTCTGGTACAGCCACTTCCGGTTCTTTATTAGCGCAACGCGAGGGGCCGCGGGCTCAGGTAAATACAGTGATTCAGGTTCCAGTTGGTGACCAGGAGGGCCTCAGGTGCTGGCATGGAGCGCCTTCGGCGCTCCATGCCAGCAACTGTGGCCCTCGCAAGCGTGAGCAATGGCTTAAGCAGGCTTGTATGCTCACAACTGTATATGTGATGTAATTAGACAATGGAAGTCACCTGGGGAGCCCAGGATGTTGTGACTCCCTCTAGCTAGCCTGGACCCTCTAGCTAGCTCTGGCGCCCACTACGTCACATCCGGCGCGCCCGCTACGTCACTTCTGGTGTGCATGCTACATCACTTCCGGTGCACCCGTAACGTCACTTCCAGTGCGCCTGCAATGTCACATCCAGTGCGTCGATATCGTCACTTGCAGTCCGGTATTCGCCATGGAAGGCCCAAATCAACCAGCTCCACATATTAGGGGAAAATCGGACAAAATACATTAAAAAGGTAGGAATAAATATGCGCGAAAATACTGAAAGGGGAAAGAAACAATAATAATTGGTTACAGTATATGTTTGATGCAAAGTTTTGCTTTCTACTAGTGGACTCAACACAGTTTTTCTCCTTGGATTTCAAGAGATTGAATGTAGTGCAACCCTTGATACCACATTTAAAAATGCCTGTCATATGACTTGGCCAGAGTTTTTTATTTTTTGTGTGTCTGAGTTTACTAGGAGCTAATATACTTTTTAGATTATTACTTTTCCTAAAGGTAATAATTGGTTTAACTGGTAAGACCTACCTTAAAATCTCATCCTCCAGAAGAACCGGCCATAGGTTATTAATACTTGCAGAAATATGTCTAGTTGCCTGATTATACAGTAAACTCCCAATTATCCTGCACTCAACCAACCGGGACTCTCAAGCAACTCAAGCAACTCTCAAGCAACCTGCCTCTATTCCCTGTTTGACAAAAACTCTCACTTAATTGGCATTATCCGGCTCAACTGGCAGCCAAATTTATTTATTTTTTTAAATCAACTTTTTCCCCTTGTTTTTTTTAGAATGACTCAGATTAGTTAGCAGTAGCTGTTTTATAGATCGTTTAAGGGTTTTTAGCGGGTTTAGGGTTAATTGGGGCTTTAAATTAGTGACTCTCAAGCAACCAGCAACTATACTAGGTGCCGTATAACGGAGAGTTTACTGTATTTGGTTAAAAACCTACATCCTGTAATGTTTTTATCCCCCAATGTCTTATCCTTCTTTTTCTTGAGTGTTAAAAGTTATTTTCTTTTCAAGGTCCTTTGCTCTTTCTATTGCTTCTTGTACAACTTTGGTATTGTGGCCCTTATCTCAAAATGTCTATTTTAGGGTTTCGCTTTCCGATTCAAAAACAGACAATCTGGTACAATTCTCCGTACCCTACCTTCAAGTAGCTATTAGTATTGGTTGATTTTGTGAATAATTCGGTGATAATAGTATTCCCTTCTCCTATAAGTACCACATCTAAAAATGGGACTGATACCTTGTGTGTATGCATAGTAAACTTCAAGTTCGCATTATTATTATTCACTTAGGTTCGAAAATCATCCACTAATACATTGTTCCCTTTTTCCCAGATCAGAACAATGTCATCAATGTATGTTGCATAATGGTAACAATCTTTCTCCGCAGTATCATGTTATAGTCCTGCGTAACTTTAAGGATTTCTTCAGATATCTTGGGTGGTCTCTGAGAAATTAATGCTATTTGGAATTTTTAAATGTTATCATTAGGCTCATTGATTTGTGCTTTCTCTATCTTTTTGGCAGTAGAACCTAATTATACAAAAATTATGTTAAGGTTACTTTGTCCTAAATCCTGGTATATCGGTAATACCGGTGAGCTGAGATTAATGCAAGTAGCATTTGAATGACAAAAAATAAAAGAGAAAAAATAAACTTAGAAAAGTGCACTCATGGATTGGACTAGTAAATAAATGTTAAAATATAACTTTTAATTGTACCAATAAAAATGTATAAAAAAAAATCAGTGATGTTGGCGTTCACTCCTAAATAAAGTATATCTAGGGTACATGGGATAACTTTACACTATGTAACAAAAAACAAGCATGTCATTACCTTGGGAAGATGATATTTCCTAAGTATTTTAAGAAAACCAGTCTTCAGGTCATAAAGGAGTTCCACAACAAAATTGTATATACTGTAGTCCAGTATTTTCAGGAATTGACAAGCTATGAATATTCACATTGTCCAAAAACACAGTACAATTGATGATCCTGGTATATTAGATGAAAAATAGGTGCCATGAAAATATCACTGCATTAATTGTGGTGCTCCCAAAGCTGACAGAGCCTACGGTATAATCCAATGTTTCATAGATTCATAACGCAATGGATTTTCATATTGTACATAAACCCCAAACGAACTGAGGAAGCTACACAGCGAAACCAGTCTTCAGAGAGTTGGCAACTTCTTTTGGGAAATTGGGAACTTCTCACACTGTAATCATGTAAGGAGGCAAAGGATTGTGGAATTTATTACTTTAGTCCTTTTTTTACATGCATCAGAAGTACCGAAATTAATACAGTGGAGTACCTCACTTTGAATTTTTACTTTTTCCAGATGGAGATGTTGGATCACATTTGGGACTTAAGGTATGCAAATTTTTTGCACTCTTTGGACAATATGAACATCCAGTGCCTTATGAATCTATGAAACATTGGATTAAACCAAAGGCATTGTGTGCATTGCAATGCAGTGATATTTTCATGGCACTTATTTTCAACTAATATACCAGGATTAACAATGTTATTGTGTTTTTGGACAATGTGAATATTCATAGCTTGACAATTCCTGCAAAAACTGGACTATAAACAATATTGTTATGGAACTCCTTTATGACCTGTAGATTGGTTTTCTTAAAATACTTAAGAACTATCATCTTAACAAGCTCGTTTTTTTTACATAGTGTGAACCTATCCCATGTACCCTAGATATACTTTATTTAGGCATGAACGCCAACATCACTGATTTTTTTATACATTTATATTGGTACAATTAAAAGTTATATTTTGACATTTATTTACTAGTCACAACCTTGAGTGCACTTTTCTAAGTGTTTTTTTTTTCTCTTCTCTTTTTTGTCATTTGGGTAGAACTTAATTGCAAGCAGAGCCTTCTCTGAACTGCCTTGGTGGTTGCACATTCTCCCATCTGGTCACCGCCACTATTCAAGTGGAAGTAGTCTTCTAATGTCTTACAGATTTTCTCCGTTTTTGGAACATCACCATGGAGTGCTGGGTTTAGAGACCAGACTGAGTACAACCTTTTGGGAGTAAGTCAGAACTCTCACAAAGTTAATAACTACAATCACTAAATAGTAAAACAAGTATACTTGGAGTTAAGACACTCCTTTACAATATCTCCTGAAATTTTATAGAGATTAATACAAATAACACAGAGGAGAGCAAAAGCTATCCTTTAATTTTTGTGGTGAGCTGCAATATATAGTAAAGCCAAGATACAAAGGTGGCTTGCCTATCTAATTTGTAAGATTAACAAAATTCCCAGAGGCAAAATTACAAACTAGTATATTAGCAGTGGCATTTCAAGTTGACGTTACTAGAAGATACAAGACTTGATATATATATATATATATATATATATATATATATATATATATATATATATGTATATATATATATATATATATATATATTTTGAGGTTGTATAACTCTTAGGAAAAATATATTTACAGAAACACATTGAGGTTTAAGCTTATTAAAAGTGACAAGTTAGACCTTGTTTCACAGAGAAAAATAATTCTAATACAATCTCCTTCTTAATCTGCATTTACTGTGTTGAGTTGTAGAGATTACAAAAATGTAAATCTATCAGATTACCCTTACTATAAGGCCTCCATTTGACGCAATGACATCAATTTACTATAGGCCCTACATTAGATTACAATCTTTTATGACATTTTTAGAATAAGTGTACATACATAAACTTGTGGAGGATTGGGTTTATTAACAAAGAAAGCTAGGTCCAGTTTCCACAAGAGAAGTAAATACAATTAACTTTCTTTCCAAGGTTGTGAATTTTGCAAAGTTTTTCTGAAGTTTACTCAAATTACAGCGTGATAGATTATTCTTTAAGCTAAGACTTAAGGGATATTAATAGTTGTGGCCCAGATGTGGTAGGAAATGTGTGCTACACTTAATCCTTGAACACATTCCGCAATATTTGCCTTTTTCCCGTAGTACTTGTTCCTGAGTCTGATCCGGATAACCCAGAATGGGGAGGCTCCAAGAACGGAGTTTAGACATTCCTTCTACGATAATGTGAATAGTATGAGGCTTTCCATTTCTAGTTACAATCAATCTAAAGGGGAAGCCCGAGTGTATCTATAGCCGTGATCTACTAGAACCTCCAGAAGGTTTTCCTTCTGAGAATGTCTAGCAGAAACAGCAGATTGTTGAGAAGATTGCATGTTGGGTTTTGGTGTACAATAATCTTGAATGCCCTTTTGTGTTACGTCTTGTTGAGACTCCAGCCATGTCCCTCCAACTAGCTCAACTCCCTTTCTTTGTTTTCTTCTCTTTTTCCTTTTACTCTTCTTTATTTTCTATTCTTTGTTGTTTCCTCTTTTTACCTTTTCCCCTTTGCTTACTTTTTTTTATCTTCTTTTTCCTTTTTCTATTTTTTTCTCAGTTTTTATTTCCAAGTGTGATATCAAAACCTGTTGAAAGGCCACTTGTGCCTCTGCATTCCCCTATGTTGGGAGGGGTGGGTGTCATTACATAATTAACTGAAGCTGACACCAGCATTGGAATGCCGTAGCGACTGGTGATGAACAGCTTAATTCTGACAGACTGCTCTGAACTATTTGTTCTCCAGCATGCTTTTTTTTGTTTTGTTTTTTAAATAATTTAGTTACGCTTGAAATACAAGCTGTCATGAACCCCACAAGCATCCTTGTTATTTGGGACTTTGGCACACTGGGTAGCTAAAATCCAAGACTATTAAAATGGACATGCTACTTCTTGTAAGGACTGTGATGTGTGTTTTTTTTGTATGTAGTGTGGGCCACAATAATGAATGTTGGGGTTACTATATGATGTTATATGCACTGTAATAATGAGATACACGTCCTGCCATATTGTGTTAGTGGGAAAGCAAAGGGTTAAATCCAAGTTTTATGCAATAATTTATATGGCCCCTCAGAGCGACCAGTCATCCACTCTCTGGCCTCAGATAGTCATAAAGTTATACACTTCAGCTAACAGCAAAACACAGGGCTGGGATATTAAGTGACCTGGCAAGATAACCCCCAGGCTCTGGTGTATCTGGTATTGGGAGGGGGATTTGTGAACCCTCTCTTAGAGGGAAGGGAATGACGAGAAGATATGAGGGGGAAATATTTTTGTGTTTGTGATGTATCTATGTAAGAGAAGAATTAACGTTTAAGTGAGTATGACTGTAGCATTTAATCAAAAGGATGGCTGGTGTTGTTTCATTCTAATCAAAGGGATGCAACTTCTTCAAATGTGTGTGTGGTGTAGTTACCACAGTGTGAATGTTTGTTTCCAAGTATTTGATATGACACTTATGGATGCTAAGAAATCTGATTTATTAGGAATTGTAATTCCTTCCTGAGTCTTAGAATGAGAAGTTCTAGTAATGCTTCCTCTGTTTTTTGGGAATATGAAATCCCTAATTTCTAAGGTAGCGTATGTTTCTTCCCATATATGAGGAATTTTATGGAATGCCCATAATGCATGTCTCAGTGTACCTGCTTCGTTGCATCCTTTAAAACATTTAACCATCCAGGCATTCTCTTTTAGGTCTATATTGAGAGAGGAACTGGCTCTGTTTTAAAAAAAAAAATAAGGTGATCCTGGATCTGTCATTATGATAACAATACATACCAGTGAACAGTGATTTGTACTCACCCAGAAGCCAACCTGATGGGAACTGCCCAGCCTGGAGTATTTAATATATACCTGAGTGGTACAGTATGTGTGCATCGTGAACACTTCAAGGAAAGCCTGCATTCACATTTTGTATGTACATGTTCACATTACAAACAGCTTGTACAGCTATAGAATGATAGTTTTTGTGATTTCTGAACTTTGCCTCCTGATCTATGGATACAATCTATTGCACCTACCACAATTGGAATATCTCTGAATTGATAAAAATCAGCTATAACTTCCAGATATTTTCCCTAGTGGTGATGAAACTGATGGACCTGGTAACCTTCCTCAGCATTGCTAGGGTTTGTTTTGTCACCACCCAGGGGTGAGGGGACCACATTCACCCCAAAACCTCCTGCCTTCTGCTACAAGGACACCACTGAATTGTGAGTTTGGGCTACCTTAGCGCCCAGCATGCCAATTAAGATCAGGAACACTTCCCAGGAGAATTCAGGGATTCTCAGGTTACAGACTCAGCCCATAGGTTACTAACTTATGAAAATAACTATTTTCCATCACTTTGTCTAGGATACACCAACATTCAAGGTGCACATACCATTGATTAGTGTATCAGACTAACTTTATTCTTCTTGCACAGATATTTCATATGGTACAAAGACCCCACACAAGCCCCCTGACTGGACGACCCACTGTCCAGCCAATCACTAACAGCTAGTCTGAATCTGGCGCCCACCCTTGTCATTTCTCTTGGACAGAATTTATTTGGAAACTTTCTGTTGTCAATAGGTTAGAAGGGGTCTGGTTACTCCTGGTCCCCAGATCTTGTCTGTTTCTTATGGTCCACCCTTTACAACTCTACAGGGGGAAATAAACTCCAGGGTTTGGTTTTACAATACTTCTTGTTTAAATGTGACATTAGAGTTAAAAGTTCCCTAATACATTTACTCCCACCTTATTTCAATAACAAAGATAAGAAATAAATGCATAAATTAAATAAGCAGCAAGGTATTCACATTAGTCACTTTTAAAATAACATCTTTGGGGGGGCGTGTCCAGCGGGCAAGAAGAGCAGACGTGCTGTGCTGCTGCTCTGCTCATAAATTTACCAAAAGGGGCGAAAATCACCCCAAATCACCCCAAATTGCCCCACATTTAACTCTATAAGTGGCCAGGAGGAAGGACCACAGAGGCCAGGGTCAGAGAGGCAGAGAGAGGGCCCTAAGAGCCCCGAATTTATGGCGGGCGGTCGAGGCCTACTACATCCGGCCTCCCCCTGTGGGAGATTCCTCCTATCCTCCCCAAGCAGGCTCCGGAACACGGAGCTGGGGGACAACAGCGGGGAGTGCAGCTGAAGAAGCCCGCGGCCCCAGGGCAACCGAGGAACGGCTGCAGCAAGAAGGCTCACCTGACATGCTGCAGCAGGGGAGGAGAGCAGGAGCCCCTGCGCTGATCGCCCCTGGGAGGTGAAAGAGAGGCGTTGAGCCTGTTCGGGGCCACCGGTAGACCTCTTGTGCCACATGAGGATCCCTGCTGCAGCCGGGCAGAGCCGGTGAGGAGAAGGAAGCTGAGGACACAGCAGGTGAGCAGAAAGCCCGCGAAAACGCGGCCGCCATCTTGTGGCGCAATCAAGAAGTGACATCCAGAAAGAAGGTATAGAGGGGGATACAGGGATGGGAGACAAGGAGAAGGGAACCCCACAACATACAAGTGGGGACAAGACATAAGCCTCCCACAGCACATACTCCCCCCCACCCCCTGGGAAAGCCAACACCAGGGCAGTGTCTGACGAAGGACTGAAGCCAAGACTGCCATCTTGGAAAAGGGCAGGCCAAGATAACACCAGGAGCTGGCCAGTCCTGCAAGGATTTTTTTAAAAAAGAGCCCGCACTCCACTCTATATAAACATACAAATAACACCACTTACCTGATGTGTGCCTGCACCGCCTGACAACTAAGTGGGCTGAAACTATCAAACCCTCACAAGTCAGAACTGTAGCTGAGAATAGTAAGCAAGTGGTTTCCCTAGAAGATCCTCCAGTATTAAGAGTATCTGAGGGGGACTGCTGCCACCCAGTGGCTAACATTTGCATTGCCTGCACTTTTATGGGCCTGATTAAACTTATCATATATCTGGCAGCAGAGGGAAAATATATTATATCATAGGAGCTACTCTCCCTAATACCTACTACCCGGGACTATATTTGACAGCAGCGCCACCGGGAAGCTCGAATGGCCGCTTCTCTGACAACTGGCATCCCACGCATTGAAATATACCAAGGGCACGGGTCCAAGGAGGCCAATGCCTAAAGCAATGCTCACTTGGGACTAAAGGCTCACCTGGAGGGGGATACCCCAATGGATTGCTAGCACAGCAACACTGAATACTACAGTATGCAGCCGCACAACCACTGGATAGCAGTCCTACCAAAGGAAGGGGAAAGAAAAGAAAGGAAAGGGAGAAAGCGGACTCTCGACCGTCCACCGGGACCCCATACATCCGGCCAGTCTGACCCTATGCTCAACTCACCGCTTGAAAAACGACAACAAAAGATGGGGAGAAACAAGAAAGCCCTACCAACAAAAAGAATCACCGATTATTTCAAACCTCCTGGGGCAGCGAAGAAGGTGGCATCAGACCCCTCAGGTGAATCAGAGGATGAGGGCCAGGCAGACCCGCCTCAACTGGATATGTACCTCTTGAAAAGCTCACTAGCTTAGATTGAGGGGCTATTTCAGGCGTACATGACTAAGACTGTGGACGCCATTAAGAAAGATATCCACGACCTGGGCCAAAGGACCAACCTGCTTGAGGAGACCACGGATCAGATAGTGGAGGCACAAGAGAGGGACAGGCTGGAGTTTCACAAGAACTCAACTCGCATAGCAGCGTTAGAAGATAAATATGAAGACCTCAAGAACCGCTCGAGACATCATAATATAAGAATAAGGGGGATTCCCAGGGCGGTACAGAATCTAAAACAATATGTCTCAGAGACTCTGTCCAAGCTCCTCCCAGAGGTCCCAGCCTCACGGCTGGAAGGTGAGAGGGCCCACAGAGCCCTAGGGGCGACAAGAAGCATGGAAGTGCCCAAAGATGTCATCATCCGATTCCCTTGGTAACCGTCAAGAGACCTGGTGTTAGCTGCGGCCCAAAAGACCCCGGACATCAAGGGGCCTGATAACGCTCCACTCCTTGTCTTCGCGGACCTCTCCCCCATCACATTGGCCAGACGCAGAGACATGAAACCAGTCTTGGGAGTGCTGATTCAACACAATGTTCAGTACCGGTGGGGCTTCCCCTTTGCCCTGGTATTTCAGCACAACGGTAAATCATTCTCTGCCCGTTCACTATAGGACGGCTGGGCAATTCTCCTATCGCTGCACATGGTCTCGGAAGAAACGGCCAGATCTCAACCCCAAGCAGCAATGGTCAACTGTCCCATGCAAAACCCGGACTCAGCCTTCTGAGGCTACAGATAGAGGCCCCACATCCTCACCCCGGACTCAGCCTATCCAGGCACGGAACGAAGTAGAACCAGAAGGTCCAGCAACAAGCAACTTGGGATAATGAGGAAATCAGAAAGGACTGGGTCTTCCTCTTTTCTGATAACAGACTGTTCTCTACCAAGTTCTTTGAGGCAGAATGCCAAGTTTACTTGTTTTTTTTCTTTTTTGGCCTCTTTTTTTCTTAGCAACAAGGCCTTACTTTAATTACTCTAATTGGTGATCTGGTTGCTGGTTGCACTGTTCCTGCGACAATAAGATTTCTAGATCTGGAGATACTCCCCCTCACAGACGGAGTCTTTATTTGTTCACTTTTTTTTTTATTCTATTTTTTCTCTGTCCCTCCCATGGGACTTGTTAACCCCTTTCTATTGGGGTTTTTCGGAGGAGTGGCAGGTCCACCCATCCTTCCCCAAGGCGCTAGGATGGATGACTGGTGTAGGAAGATGTGATTAGAAGATCCAATGTGTTACTGTGAATGTTTAGATTTACTAATTGTAAAGAATTACAAAGTTGTTACTATTTTTTTATTTCGTGTTACTTTCTTTCCCCTACCTTCCTGGTGTGCCCTCTCCATCTCCGCTCCAACGTGGGCAGTGCCTGGCTCTCAGAGGTGCTCCGGCACTCCCCCGGCCGCTCTCTTCGTGCTGATTCCTCTACAAGACAAGGTAAGATGACTGGACACTATAGCCTCACACTAAACGTTAATAATGGCTAGACTGGTTGATACAAACTTTACTTTTGTAACTCACAACGTTAAGGTCTTTAATTCCCAGTTCAAGAGAAAGAAGGCATTTATGTATTACAAGGATATGAAGCCTTCGAACAAATTCATGCAGGAAATACATTTTGCCCACAATCATATACCAACATATCTAAGTAGAGACTATCCCACAAACTATTCCTCCACCCAAGCCACCAGGAAAGCGGGGGCCTCTATATTGATACACCGTAACTTCCCCTTCCAGGTAGAGTCGAAGATAGTGGACAAAAATGGACACTATGTAATACTTCATGGAACAGTTCTGGAGACTAAATTGTCCCTCATCTCCTTTTATGCCCCTACCACTACACCACATAAGGCACTGCTGCATACCTTGAGGCTTTTAGAGCCATACTCCGGCAACACAATGGTGATGGGATGGGATTTTAACCTAGCCTTTGACCAAAGCCTGGCTCGCTCGGGCACCCAGACCACAGACAGGTACTCTAACAAATTAAGACAAATCAAGAAGGCGCTGCATAGTCTGGGCCTGGTGGATGCCTGGAGGGGACATCACCCACAAGAACGGGACTATACGTACTACTCCCACACCCACAAATCTTACTCGCGCATTGATACCTTCTTGATAGCTTCGCCATTGTTTGATCGCTCAAAAAGTGCGGAAAAAAGGGTATGTCCCTGGTTGGATCACGCGGTGGTGAGCATAGACATAGATCTAGGGGTGAACATATCCACACCATACACATGGAAACTAAACGAGCTTCTACTTGCTAACCCAGAGCTGTCGGAACAAATTAAAAAAGATCTTCTCCTTTACTTTGAGTGCAACAGCTCTGGGGACTCGGGCATAGGCTGGGTTTGGATGGCCCATAAGGCCTTTATTAGGGGGTCATGCAGTAAGCTAGCTTCTGCTTTTAAAAAACAATGTAAAATCAGAGAGCAGGAAATCACTATCAAGCTACAGGACCTGAAGACTAGGAACCAGTCATGCCCCTCCTCTAGACTCCAGAGGATAGATCAGTGCAGGCTAGAGCTAGATGCGGTGCTCTCCCACAAAACGGAAAAAGCCCTGAGACGAACCAAGCATCTGTTCTACTCAAAGGCCAACAAGCCGGATTCTCTGTTGGCTAGGAAGCTTCGGTCTAAGATAGCGGAGTCTAGGATCTTGCGTATAAAAACTGCAAAGGGACAGGTAACGGGTCAGGTAAAGGGTCAGCCAAAATATCATCTTGAAAACGTTTGCTGACTTCTATAGCTCAATTTATTCCACAAAGCGGCAACCGACCACGACCCTTCTTCGGTCTTACTTGGATTCCTGCGATCTTCCTAAAGTATCAGACCAGAGCGCAGCTACACTCAATTCAGACATACTGGTAGAGGAGATACTTGAAGCCATCAATAGATTAAAAATAGGGAAGGCCCCTGACCCTGCCGACTTTACCAATTCTTATTACAAGTCCTTTGTGCATATTCTAGCACCATATCTCTGCCAATTATTTAACTCCATTCTAAATGGGGAACCAATGCCCCCAAAACTGAATAGGGCTGACTTAATTGTCTTTTCAAAAGAAGGCAGAGACACATTGGAGTGGTCTTATCTGTACGCGGTGCTGGCTAAGTTTGGCTTCAATGGTCGATTCATACAACTGATCAGAACACTATACAATAATCCGCAGGCCTGCTTAAAACGCCCAGGATCGGAAAACATTTCTATAGCTATCCAGAGGGGAACCTGGCAAGGCTGCCCCTTGTCTCTGTTACTATTTGCTTTGGCGATTGAGCCTTTGGCCCAACAAATTAGATGTAACACAGAGATAAAAGGGATGCAGGTGGGTCATCATCACTTGAAATGCTCGCTATTTGCGGATGACCTTCTCTGCACCCTAACGGAGCCGGTGAGGTCAATCCCAACCCTGCTGTCAACCCTAGGCAAATTCGGTGCCTTATCGGGTCTGCAAATCAATGTGGAAAAGACTGAGGCCCTGGGAATAGACATTCCTCACACGGTCCTGGGGGCACTGACTCTACTTGAGAGCGTCGAAACTCGCGTTCATACCATTAGCCCACTCAGGAAAGTTACAGCCTCTGTGGACCTTTGTGGGAAACTGGCAAATGAGACCCCACTCGTGGGACACTATAGTCTGGGACGTGCCCCCGTCGAGTGTTAGGCAGCGATATCCCAATCCCATAATATCATCAGCTATGGCGGCTTGGGCTAGGTCCGGGCTGGTTGGTGGTCTGGCTCCCCTCCTGTCACCATTGTTGTCAGTCAAATCCTTCCCGGATTTGGGACGGTGTTTAGCCCCACCTCTAGACAGTGGTGGCTAGGCAGTCCACTGGAAAGAGAAGGAATCTGGTTCTCAGACGATGCTCTCTCTCACTATCCCATACCTCCCTTATTACCAAATACCACATACCAGAGAGTGAACTCCAATTACAGAAAAATTAGACACTGGATATCATCACTATGTGTGTGGTCGACTATTTGTGCAAAACTGCCCTCTATCAAAGGCCTCCTTGGGTCTCTATATTCATTTCTGAATGATTCTCAGAACATACAGAAACCAAAATATATGCTGCAATGGGAGAAAGACCTAGGTAGGGAGCTAGATAGAGTAACTTGGAGAGAAATTTGCACCAACCTAACAAAAGGATCATACACATATAGCTTACGGGAGACCTCAGTCAAAGTGTTGCATAGGATCTACTATACTCCATATCCGATGTCCAGATGTAATAATAGTCTTAGCGAGGACTGCTTTAGAGGATGCAAATGCAGGGGAGACTTTCTGCATATATGGTGGACGTACCAGGTAGTACAAAAGGTATGGAGAGAGATGACTGACCTATTCTCGCAGGTGACAGGAACTAGGCTGGGGCCAGAGATAGAGATTTGTCTTCTGGGGGTTCATGGACCCAGTCTCTCAAAAGAGCAAAACAAACTGTAGCAATTCATGGCTCTCGCCACCAAAAGCTATATAGCAAAAAACTGGAAAGTGGCAACACTGAGAGAGATTATTTTAAAAACAAATTATTTTATGGTAAATGAGAGGCTGTCCCATGTCCAACAGAACATGGTCCCTCTATTCCAGAATATCTGGACTCCATGGCTGGCCTCAGCCTACAGCATTAAGATGGGAATGTGACTGGGATGGAGGGGACCGAGGCTCTGGCTCGGGGATGTCGGTCGGGGGGAGCCCGGATGACCACTTATACCTATTGAATCCCAGCCATTGTGGGTTTGGAGGAGTACACCAGGTAAACACTACCCTTTTCTCTTCCCTGTTTTTTCCTTTTTTTCTTTTTTTTATTCCTTCTTTTCCCCACCCTGTTAAGTTGACATAGTTGATGTTTATATTCTCCAGTTTATATGTTCTTGTCTTTTGATAAGAAACAGACAATAACAAAACAAAAAAAAATAATGCCATGTTTGAAGACATAGAGGGATAGACAGGGCATAATATAATAATGTTACAACATTTCAGTTAGAAAACTAGGAAAAATGCAGACAGTATCTTGGTTAAGATGTTGGGGAATCGTGTAACTGTATGATATAACTGTCCTATTGTACTGTTCTTTATCCTTTTACTAAATGCAATGTGATATTGTTAACGTGTCTTCAACAATAAAAAAAAGAATGAATAAAAAAAAAAAAATAACATCTTTGCAATTACTATTACAGCACATTCTGAACACACATACATTCTTTAAACATTACACTTAAATAAAAGACAAATTGTCACATTCCTTAAAGCACAAATCAAGTCCATTTTGATAGTCTTTTGATGTAAGCAGCCACATGTGCTAGGGTCTGAAGAACAGAGTCCATGATTTCAGTGGCTATAACAATATCGGTTTAGACCATACAGGGCTTGTGGACTTCATGGTAGTCCCACCCTGACTCCAAAATTCAGTCATGACATGTTTGCTCAGCTATTCCCCCCACAATACACTCTGTGCTCTGGAAGCTACCAAAGGCTAGGAAGTACTGTATATGGCATCTAACATTGTGCCAGGCCCAGAATTACCCTGTTCTCATAGAAACGGGACTCAGAAATGTTGCTTAATATCTCATAGAAGTCTATGAGATTGGCATGTTATAATCAAAAATGCTCATACACTTTCTCATCAGTTAACCCCTTCTGTTCACTCTGGGAGATATACGTACACAGTCTTCTGGGACTCCTTCTGTCTCTGCAAATCATCCTTCCCCTCCCCAAACTCCTAGGGTTCCTCCTGCTATCCTCCATAGCATCCAGGGGCTCCTCCTGGTCCCATCTGATTTAGCGCACATAGTGCCAAAGTCGCTTATGTCAACCAAATCTCTCATTGTATCTTTATATTACAGGGCCTTCTAAATGGCAGACCCAAGCCACTCAGATGCAGAAAGCACTCCATCAGTAGTTGCATCTTCCCCTGGCAGGACCTCATCAATTCCCGGATGACATTTGACAGTCCCATAGCTGATACAGGAGGTCAACATCTGAGCCATTCCCTACCCCACATCATCCAGGAAGAAGCCTCTTTACTACACCACCTTCGGCTACTCCTCAACCTAAAAGCAGCCAGAAGATTTTTTACCAATTTGAGGAAGCTCTCTGTTGGATATTACTTAATGCACTCAAAAGCTGTAACGTGATTCATTATTCAGATGACTTCTTATTTATTGAACAATCCCCAATGCACCATGCATAAGTCTTTAAAAAACAACATAGCTATTCAATGAGCTCAATATCCCATACACAAAAGAATGAAGGACCCACTCACAAACTAGAATTCTTAGGAATCATCCTTGACATAGTATGGATGGAATTCAGGGTACCACCAAACAAACTAGATCAGCTCCAAGAATACATGCAAAGCATTACCGTTGCCAATACCTAAACCATCAATGACCTTCAATGTCTATTAGGTTGTCTAAACTACAGTACGAAAATACTCAGCTGGTTACCGCACACATGCTGACGTGAATTCATTGCCAGAAATGGCTTTAATTTGCATGACAATACCGAAATTGGAACCTCTTCTGATTAGCAAAGGGTTGCTTTCTCTGATGAGTCAAGTTTTCTACTCCATCGGCTGAAAAGACATTGGTGTCAGGCGTGAAACCTCAGAGAACAAACACTCTGCAACCATTGTTAGACGAACACAAGCTGGTAGTGGCAGCGTTATGGTCTGTGGAATGTTTTCTTGTCAGTATCTGGGTCCAGTCATACCTCTGGAACGCAACAGACCACTCTCAACAGATTGGGTTAACTATAGATCCTTGCAGATCAAGTACACCCATACATGTTGACTGTCTTCCCTGGAGTGTATACGATCTTCCAGCATTGCAATGCAACATGTCATATGGCCAGAATTGGCAAGTAGTGGATGGAGGAGCACGACAAAGACTACCAGGTACTTCCCAGGCCTCCAGATTCCCTGGAATTGAATCCTATCGAGCACTTGTGGGACCACCTTGATCACCATGCTCATCGTATGGATCCTCCACCATGTAGCTGTAGGATGCACTTGCCAACCCTTGCCAACCTTCCAGCATCTTATTGACTCACTACCACATTGTCTAGCTGCTTTCTGTGCTGCACGACTGTTACTCGGATAATAATAATGTGACTCGACTGTGTATATATATATATATATATATATATATATTTATATATATGTACCATATATATATATCCAAATAATCTATAAATTTATATATGGATGGTCAACTGCATGACCTTGTGAGACCCAGCTATCGCAATCCCTAAGGGACAGGAGATGAAGGAGAGCAAATGGAAACTGCAGGAGAATGAGAGGAAGAGATCCTACGAGACACCAGGGATATGTGCTATGTTAAATCTATATAAAAATATAGATCATAAATCATGTTATTTGGGACTCTAACACACTGGGTTGCTAATATCAAAGGCTATTACAATGGACATGAAACTTGTTTTAAGGATTGTGACATGTTGTTCTTTCTTTGTTGTGACACAAACCCACAGTTTTTACACCCCTGGGTATGATTGTAAGGCCCAACAAGAGAGTTTGTTCCAGGTCCAGGTTCCAGGTCTTGATGTTGGTATGCAACCTTCATAATATTTTACAAGCCCCATTGGCCAAGCCACCACAGTTATTAGGAATTTTAAAGGCATAAGAAATCAGGATAACAGATACAGTATAAAAAAAAAACTCGTCCTGTTTAATGCCCAACAAACTACTTCAGTAAAAGAATAATACAATTACAACAGTGGTGTACACAAAACACAATACTAATCAATTACAGCCAGCGCTGTACTGTTTCTCACACACTCTGAAATCAATACAATTTGACAGAGAAGAAACAAAGCTAATATCAGAACACATTGCTTGGCCAAAAAAATAAACTATGCTCTTCTTGAGAAATACATTTGATTCAAATAACATTTATCTTTTTCTTTTACAACAGACACTGCGTCAAGACTATCGCACGAAGATTTCCAACAGCGGACCCAGGGATATTCATCTTGAGATCACACTTCAAACAAGGTATAGTATAACAAGTAAAAAAAGAGAAAACAAAATGAACATGTTTGCTGTGCATCCATGTCAAGAGAAAAAACTAAATAAAACAACAACACACCAACAACAATAAGCACCACAAATCACCAGCTTTCACAAAATATTACTGACACATTTCTCATTTACCTACTAATTACCTTTTACGGACAACGTTTAACAGTAAACCCGAACTTCAATCTATCAAAAAAAACGTGCCCACGATAAAACAGCATAGTCCAAAAAGTAGTGAAAACACATAAAAAAAATAATTTCCAATTCTCACTTCACAGCCCTAACATACAATGTTACGCACAAAACCTAACCAGACACATAAAATAGAATACTACAACAAATACTACTAACACCTAACAAACAACAATACAAACCTTCTTTTCATAGCCACAACATATAAGCCTTTAAGTAAAATAGAAGGATACTATTACAACAATCCCCTGCAGTACAAATTAGAAAGAGCAATATATTACTACCATTTTTTGCACTCTACTATGCCTCTAAGCCAACCCTACAAACCTACAAGATAAAAAACAACGAACAACCCCAAAAAATTATTCATTTAACACTATAAACCTACTACATCTAAAATAAGCTATAATACAATTACCTTGGGTGTGCTATGCATCTAAACCAAAAATTACAACCTACAAGAGATAAAGTAAGAGCAAAAAAAATAAAACAGACTAATTTAACAATAGAAAGAAAGTTCATCTACAATGACCTACAATCACATACAAACAAGGTTAATTTACAATCACAACAGTGTTGCAACAAAAAGATTTGATAAACAAACTTAACATCTCAAACTAAACTAATTATACATTATTTTCATTTACAGATTAAGATGGCTGATAACGAGACCAAACAAGAAAAGATAAGACGTCAAGCTAGAGAACGACAACAAAGATGGGCAAACCAGCAGACGCCAGAGCAGAAGAAAATTCAACGAGAAAAAAAACGGAAAATACTTGCAAGCAAAAGACTATCAGCTGAAAAAATAAAAGATACACCCAAAAAAGCCATGAAAAAACAAAAGCATTTTTGAACCTGTTCCTAAAACATCACATTTCAAATGATGAATTAGAAACTGAAACTGATATATGCTCTTCAAATTGTCCTTTACTCAAGTCTTTAGCAGTAGAGGTTCATAATTGTGGTGACATGAATATTCTATGGCAGTTTTGTGAGGCTTATCATTTTAAACAGGAAAGACCTAGAGATGGACAATTCATTAGTTGCTGTCAAAAAGGCAAGGTCAAACTTCCAGAAAGAAATCAATTCCCAATATATTTACAAAACATTATGACTGTTAAAAAACCATTAGCTCAAGTTTACAATACTCATTAATATAAAGTTCAACTGTTCTTACATTCAAATGTTAATATTTTTACTACAAACCTCTTTAACAGTTACTCAAGAAGAAAATAAAATGTTAAAAAATAAACATGTTTAATATAAGAATTGTACTTATTTCAACATAACTAAAACCATACAAGTGTCAAATACGTATATATTACTAACTAAACAAATTTACAAACATACACATCTCATTGCCGTAATTTTTTGACGGGCAAGTCGTTAGTTTTAACATAAAAACAAACTTCTGGAGAAGTGATCCCTAGTTCCTCTAAGCAACAAGAAACAGCAGGTCTCTCCTCCAAGTGCCTAGTAAGTTGCTTAACAACCTAAGACCAACTTAAGCTTGTTTACTACTACAAAGTAAGGAACTTCCTTAACTACAAAGGATATTTCACAAAGGCTCTGAAGATAATCATGCATATATTTCCAGACATCATGATATGTTAAACAGTTTATAATTATTTCAGTATGTGACAAGCTAGTTATTATTCTTTTAAGAGGTTTCCTTACAAAAGGTGCAGAAGTGAATTCTGATAATTGTTCTTGTACACATACTAATAAATAAAAAAAAGAGATATGTTGGTGTCACCAGATGTCATGCCTGCTTAAATACTTACATCTCATAATGAATATCACAGAATGTAGAGGAGTTTGTAAAGCTGCAAACTCTAGGAAGAGAGCCAGAGTTTCTGAAGATTATGAAACCTCTGACTTTCCTAATGATTGTGAAAATTCATCAGATATTCCAGATGATGATCCTACTCAAGTTTGGTATGAGCTTATGAAACCTTTTATTCAGGCTGTCATGAAAGCCTTAGAAATTGATGACACACAGGAATTCTCACAACATCAACGTGGTATGCTAACCTCAAAAAGTAAGTCACTTCATTCCATTTTATAAATATTAGCGATATTGTTTTCTTGAAATGGTCATGTATTGAGAAGGGTTTTGTCATTCCAGGCAGGATCTTTCGATTATACGCTTTTGATGAAAAAGTCTCCAGATCATGGGATAATGCACCCACAGTTGATACTGCCATTATAAAAGCTGTACTAAAGATCAATCTTACTTTAGATAATATCTGTTCTTTTTGAGATCCCATAGATAGAAGGATGAATACTAACCTAAATAGGGTATATATGACTGTGGCTTCCTGTTGCCCAATCTCCAAAGTCTTGAAAATATGGTTTATGAATAATGAAGAAACAATGAGAAAAGGCATTAATAGATCATCAAATTGGCAGCTGAGTTTTCTTCAGATGCCTCAGTGGACTTTACCAGATTTGCCTACAGACCTATGAGGTTTAAATTTACCAGTCAAAGATCTCTTTGACTTTGAGGATGAAGAGCTGATACTATATCTAAATATGTTCTTATTGCTTTGCCCTTTGAGGATTACATGCTTTTACAGAAGGTCAGACAATGCCATAAAAAGACAACATACAATCAAGAAAACTCAATTTTCATTGAAATCAAAGCCATAAAGGCAGATTCCTTCTCAAGAATGTACTTTTCTAGGGGGCTTCTTCAACACCACACAACTAGAAGAATGCCTTCCTGTTCAGAAGATAACTGTTCCGGCATGTACATGCATGAGAAATCTAGTCCTCATCTGCTCCACCTTTCAGAGGAGCATATGGCCAAAATTACATTTTCAGACTAATCAATAATGTTCACTTTCAGATGATCATAGGACCAAAATGGAATCAAAATGTATATCTCTCCTATTTGGCCTTTACAAAGTTTAAAATAGTAGAGACAAGAAAGAAACCTAAGCTCAGGTTTTTCTCTAGGCCCTATTTCCTGGAGTAACCACAGATGCCAGTGGCATAGAGTGAACATTTCTTTAAAATCAGTAGCTCAAGCTATTCAATCCTTCCATCCTTACCTCTCAGGAAAGTCCATTTTATTTCATACAGACAACAAGACTGCAGTAGAATATGACAACCATCATAAGGAAACAAGAATCAAGTCTTTACTTTTATGAACATGGTCCCATTTGGACCTGGGTTCAATCAAACCTATTGGATGTATCCTCCATTTGTTTTCCTAGAAAAGAAAACACCACAATAGAGCTTCTAAGTAGAATTGTGTTTAGATCTAGTCAAGTGGAAGCTCCATCCAGAGGTCTTTAACAACAACATTTTGCATGGGGAATTCCAAAAAGAGACACAGTATTGCTTTGTCTCAAATTATTCTACCATCATGGACGGAGGAAATCATGGATAATTCCTTGGATGTTCCAAGATACCTGAAACTTTTTTGGAAATATTCAGCTCCTGGTGCAAGTCTGAAAAGCTCTTTCTCATTCCATAAATTCCTAGAAAATATTTTGATGCTGCTCCTTCATCTATCAGTAAATATATCACATCAGCCACATTAGATAACATTCTACGAGATCTATCTCAATATTTTGGGCTTTGAAGATGTCAAATGATATCTGAAAGGCAGACTCATTGTCCCCCATTAAGACCTTTATCAAACACTACCAGCTGGATATAGTTTCCTTGAAAACAATTTGGCTTTATAAATACATTTATTTTCTGACTTTTTTCCTTTATTATGTTGAGGCAAAAATCCACTCAAGATCCTCTCACCAGGCAGACATCAGAAAAGGAGATGATACCTATGGAAGTCAATTAAGGCTTTTATTTATTCTTACAAGCATAGATTGGAGAAGACAATGAATACTTCCTCATGCAAGAGAGTCAGCAAAGTAGTCTGCCTTACTGTGTGACATTTGTTTAATCCTAGTACACAGTCATATTAACACAGTTACATAGTTATAATATAATACAATGCAATAAGAAACATTTACTTTTTCTTCTACAATTCCTTCTTTCCCAGTATATTTATACTGCTTGGGTATAACCCAGTAGTAATGCTGCAGGAGTAAGGAGTAAGTGTGGAAGGGTGGAGACCTCCCTCGGTACCTGCATGGAGCCATTGACAAATCGTGCTGGCCTTCAAATGAGTGCACCATTATGCAATCCTCAATGACACAATCAGATTCACCTAATATATTTTTTATTAAATGTTTGTATGTAGATGCATTATAGAGATACTAATTTTGTTACTTTTCTCTATATTTCACAATCATGATTTTTTCCAACTTACACTTACTTCCAACAACCATACCTCTATAATACTACAACATATATATAAAAAATGTAAATGAAAAAAGTTTATTACTTTATTTTACTTTAGATTTGGTGAGATACCTGGGTTTGATTTTGCTTGCAAAAGTATAAGTATCTGTTACCACCTGGCAGAGGCTCAAAACAGGTTGGTCATATAAAGCCCACTCAAAGTATTGAAAATATGGACTCCATTACATGGCCAATGTTGAAATATTTGCAAGGAAAGTTGACTTGCAAATCCACTATTTAGCAAGTACACCACACCACCAACAGTTAAATTAAATGGCCACTAAATGGTGTTAAATCTCCAGAAATCAACATGTGAGTACCTCTTCCATTGAAATCCTCACCAAGGCCATGACATTGCGGCAACAGTGATATTGCAGCATTCCGAGCTGTACACGTAATACCTTCCAAATTATGAAAGGTTGGAAAAACCCTATGTGTAGCCTGAACCACTTGTAAAGGCCAAAAAACTAACCTGTGAAAAGCCTTCAATGCTCCTTAAAGAGCCAAAAATCTGCTATGAAAGAGGATGTAAGTACAGGATGGCTAAACTAGCATGCATTATTATAGCAACAAATGCACCATGCTAACCATAGAACAGTCAATAATTATTATCAATAATTAATGTAATCATCACAATGCATATTCAATGGTAACACTGACTCCATGACACAAGATATTAATACAAATTCCTAAAACCACATGGATTGAAACAGGTGGTGTAATGCATGGACTATGAAAAGCCCAGCCACACCCCAAACAACAATCATTGCCATCATGGATTCAGATTGTAAGAGACTTATGAGATGGGTTGAATATGCTGTGAAGGAGGAGGTATGTTTTTTACACTGAATAGTAGCATGAAAGACACCAGGTTATGAGATATGTGAGAAGGGGAAGGCTGAGGCATAAAAGAGAAGAGAGAATGGCAGTGAATGAATATGGAGGGAGCTACAACAAAATGATAGCATGTAACAGCCCTTGTACTGTTATACTGCAAAGGGCCAGGAAATGGACAGTATGTTAGTGGCACAGGAGGAAGGGCAAATAGCGGCAGCTGACAAGGAGGATTGCATTTATGTGATATAGGTTTTGAGGAGGCCTAGCATGAGTCCCAGGAGGCTGTGGTGTAACTGCAGCAAGACTCCCAGGAGCCTGTGGAGGGTCAGGAGCAGCACCAAGATGTTTAGCAGCTGGAGGTACATCTCAAGATACCATGCACCTAGAGTGCACAGTAAAAGAGTCACACTCAAGGGGTTAATCGATGGTGAAGTGTATGTGCTTTTTCAGCTAACACAACCAGTATGAACTGTCTTCATATATCAGATCATTATATATATGTAATGTATGTTCATGTTCCAAATCAGCAAACACGAGAAATCACAGGTACAAAAAGATAAATGTAAAATTGTTATGTCCTTATATTATATCTACATGGAAACAGTCATACATTTTTGAGCTCTATACAATAATATCATTGGTGTGGCGCAAATGGATCCCAAGGGGAACAAAAGTCTGATTAAAAATAGTGCTACTTTTTCCTGTGGTTGAACACTGTATAATAATGCATTGAGAACATTTAATCTCTTCAGTCCCAACTTCATAAGATAGAAAACTGGTAACGCACGTAGATAGGTTGCGTTTCGATATGTCACGTAACCCAGCCCATACTACTTGTTTCCCTGTTACCTTATGACTGGATCACAAGCTTCAGATATTTGGATTTCTTACGTGTGGCGCTACTAGCTCCAAAGATCTGGTTAAAAATATTGCTGCAGTTGCGAGAGGGACATTTCTTGGAACTACAAACACCCATGTAAAGGAGCCCTATATTTCTGGCACAGAAACATACTGTAGAATGTTCAGTTTGGGGCCTCTTTAAATGAATGAGAGAACTGGTTGTACATCAGCTTTCCTGCTTTGCACTGATCACCTTCGTCGCTCATCGCGGGGCTTCGCTCATCTTTGGCGCCCGGCGCTCATCGCAGGGCTCGCAAGCCTGATGAGGTTGCTTTAGTTCCTTTAGTTCCTCCTCACTTTCAGCCATCAGAGTAGTATCATTGGCGTATCTGTGGTTCTTAATATTCCTTCCAGCATTATTGATTCCGGCTTTGGATTCATCCAGTCCAGCCTTACGCATGATGTACTCTGCATACAAGTTGAATAAATAAGGTGACGGCACCTGGTATATGCTAATGTCGTGGCGCTCATGTGACGGGTTGAGGTTGAGGAGGGAGGTTGAGGAGGGGGTTGAGGATGGGGGGGTTGAGGATGGGGGGGTTGGGGTTGAGGATGGGGGGGTTGAGGTTGAGGAGGGAGGTTGAGGAGGGGGTTGAGGATGGAGGAGTTGAGGTTGAGGAGGGGGTTGAGGATGGGGGGTTGAGGTTGAGGAGGGAGGTTGAGAATGGTGTTGAGAATGAGGAGGGGGGCTGAGGATGAGGAGGGAGGTTGAGGAGGGAGGTTGAGGAGGGGGGTTGAGGATGGAGGAGTTGAGAAGGGGGTTGAGGATGGGGGGGTTGAGGATGGGGGGGTTGAGGTTGAGGAGGGAGGTTGAGAATGGGGTTGAGAATGAGTAGGGGGTTGAGGATGAGGAGGAGGGCTGAGGATGAGGAGGGAGGTTGAGGATGAGGAGGGAGTTTGAGGATGAGGAGGGGGGTTGAGGTTGAGGTGGGAGATTGAGGAGGGGGTTGAGGATGAGGAGGGGGGTTGAGGTCGAGGAGGGGGTTGAGGAGTGGGTTAAGGATGGGGGGGTTGAGGATGGGGGGGTTGGGGTTGAGGATGGGGGGGTTGAGGTTGAGGAGGGAGGTTGAGGAGGGGGTTGAGGATGGGGGGTTGAGGTTGAGGAGGGAGGTTGAGAATGGGGTTGAGAATGAGGAGGGGGGCTGAGGATGAGGAGGGAGGTTGAGGAGGGAGGTTGAGGAGGGGGGTTGAGGATGGAGGAGTTGAGAAGGGGGTTGAGGATGGGGGGGTTGAGGAGGGAGGTTGAGAATGGGGTTGAGAATTAGTAGGGGGTTGAGGTTGAGGTGGGAGATTGAGGAGGGGGTTGAGGATGAGGAGGGGGGTTGCGTTAATTTAAGGCATATTTTGTCTTATTTAACGACCAAAAATCACTGAAGCGGGGAAAAAATGGCGGCCAAAAAAACATAAAAATTCTGAAACAAGATGAAAACAAGGATATGCCAGGCCAGGCGCGCAGAACTTAGAAAATACACAACACAAAAAATAGTAACACTTACACCAACAAAGCCAGGCACTCAGGACTTACACAGGCATGCCGAACTTAGAAAATATACAATGGCAAAGACAGTAACACACCAACGACGTCAGGCACGCGGGACTTAGAAGTAGATGGGAGGAGAGGCTCGCGATGAGCGCAAGTCACTAGTGTAATTATAATTGTTGCATTAGGGAACGCAATTTATAAGTGGATTTCACACTACATATAAGAACTATCACTATAATAGTTGTCATATGTCATGCTTACGATGCTGGTCACAACTGCAAGCCTCGCAAAGCGAGGCAAGCAGCCGACCGCGCACACAGGACTTAGTCTGCAATGAGTGCCGAAGGTGCTCATTGCACTGCAAGCCTCGTTGAAGCATGTAGCACTCTGCGAGGAACGCAGTTTGCTAAGTTAGCGGTCAAACTTAGTTCCAGCATCTAACTCGAAAAACCTGAAAAACAAGCAAAACAATTAAAAAAACATAATAACACACTCACACACAGCACATGGGGAGAGCCAGGAAGCCTGGGAGTGAATTTGCAAGCCATTTTGAGCCATATTTGGCATTTTTCTTCAATCGAAAATCAGCTAAGCGAGGGAAACAATGGTGGATGAAAAACTTAAAAAATCTGAAACAGGATCAAAACGAGGCTGAACAGCGCCAGGCACGCAGGACTTAGAACACCAAGGATTCAGTAGACACAAAGACACAGGGAAGGAACAGGCAGACATTGTGGAAAGAGACACATGGCATTCCCAAGCACAAAAGTTGCAGGTTAAGGAGGCCTGCAATGAGTGGCGAAGCCTTCGGCACTCATCACAAGGCCCGTAAAGTACATGGTAGGAGAGGCTCGCAATGAGCCCCAAAGTCTCAGTGCGGGGCTCACAATGAGGTGCTCAGAGGGGGCAGAACCTCGCATTGTGTGGCAAACAGCATTGCCAGCCCTAAAATGTTATTGCTGTCATTTTTTACTGCAATTCCATTGCGAAGAACGAAAGTTGTGGGTTGAGAAGGCCTGCAATGAGCGGCGAAGGTGCTCATCTCGATGCCGGTACAGTAGATGAAAGGAGAGGCGCTCTTTGCGAGCCACGCAATGAGCGCCAAAGGCGCTAAGCGCAGGGTTCGTGATGCGCACAGAAGGAACAGCATTTCCAGCCTTAAAATTTTACTCCTGTCATTTTTGACGGGCAAGTAGCTAGTTATATAATACTTGTAGTCAATTCCCCTTTGAGAAGAGAAATTGGGAAGAACCTATTTGCATAGAGTCATGAACCATCCTGTATCCTTGGACTGGGACTCTAGCATAAGTGATTCACTGTATTGGTGCACCATGTATAGTTCTGGGTATAATCAGTCTACAATAGTGTTTAACTGCTTTATAATGCTGTGTGTATGTATTATAATAGTGGTTAACAGTTTGTCACATTATGATCACTTTATAACATACCTGATACATTATATATTTTATATATTACATACATAGTATATATATATATATATATATATATATTCCCAGTATATGCTAATGATGTGGCGCGCATGTGACGTCACATGCGCGCCACATCAAGACCCGGAAGGAGCAGAGGCCGGAGCAGGTAAGTGAGGGGAGAGGGGGGGGGGGTATTTAGAGGGGTAGTATGAGGGGGGTTTAGAATGAGGAGGGGGAGTTTAGAATGAGGGGGGGTTTGAGGATGAGGAGGGAGGTTGAGGAGCGAGGTTTAGGAGGGGGTTGAGGATGGGGGGTTGAGGTTGAGGAGGGAGGTGGATGGGGGGTTGAGGTTGAGGAGGGAGGTTGAGAAGGGGGTTGAGGATGGGGGGGTTGAGGTTGAGGAGGGAGGATGAGGAGGGGGCCTGAGGATGAGGAAGGGGCCTGAGGATGAGGCGTGAGGATGAGGAGGGGGGCTGAGGATGAGGAGGGAGGTTGAGGAGGGAGGTTGAGGAAGGAGGGAGGTTGAGGAGGGATGTTGAGGATGAGGAGGGAGGATGAGGAGGGGGGTTGAGGAGGGGGGTTTAGGTTGAGGAGGGGGTTGAGGATGGGGGGTTGAGGTTGAGGAGGGGGGTTGAGGATGGGGGGTTGAGGTTGAGGAGGGAGGTTGAGGAGGGGGTTGAGGATGAGGAGGGAGGTTGAGGATGAGGAGGGAGGTTGAGGAGGGGGTTGAGGATGAGGAGGGGGGTTGAGGTTGAGGGGGTTGAGGTTGAGGAGGGGGTTGAGGAGGGAGGTTGAGGATGGGGGTTGAGGATGAGGAGGGAGGTTGAGGATGAGGAGGGGGTTGAGGTTGAGGAGGGGGTTGAGGATGGGGTTGAGGATGGGGGATTGAGGAGGAGGGGGTTGAGGATGAGGGGGTTGACGAGGGAGCTTGAGGAGGGATGATGAGGAGGGAGGTTGAGGATGAGGAGTGGGGTTGAGGAGGGAGGTTGAGAATGAGGAGGGGGGAAGAGACACAGGGAAGTCAGAGGGGAGAAGAGACACGGGAGAGAGAGGGCGACACAGAAGGCACAAAAGGGACACAGGGGGCAGCACATTTCCCACCCTCGGCTTATACTCAAGTCACTCATTTTACCCAGTATTTTGGGGTAAAATATGTGCCTCGGCTTATACTCGGGTTGGCTTATACTCGAGTATATACGGTAAATGGCATTGCTCAAAGAAGCAAAGAAGGAATATAAGCATTTATGGACCAGGGATACTTGGTAATGTATTGTTGCAGCCTCTGATTTGATGAATGAATTACTGTTTTTTTTATGGTCTAAAAAACAAACATTTTCTCTGGCTTATATATGTCAGGATAGCATGATATTTTTGAACTCATATGCTTCTCAGTGCATGCAGATACACTTTGGTCAATCTGCTGTCTGATTTCAATAACTGGACTGTTGTGCAGATGTATTATGAGGAGAGACTTTACCTTCCAGATTTTGTAATTCTTTCTGCAGCTTTTTTGATGTTTATATATCTTATGAACACTGTATGCACTGCCCAAACCCAAGCTGGGCAGATAAATGAACACTTAATTCTGTTTAAGATTATCTCATATACTAGCGACTTGCCCGTCAAAAAATTACGGCAATGAGATGTGTATGTTTGGAAAGTTGTTTAGTTATTAATATACATATTTGACACTTGTAAGTAGTGTGATATTAAACATGTTTAGTTTTGTCAAATGTTCTCTTGGTGAACAATAAGTCTTAAAGCATTTTGTATTAAAAGTATTAACATTTGAATGTAAGAACAGTTGAACTTTAAATTAATCAGTATTGTAATGTTTTTTTAACATGCAATTTGTATGTGAAGAATTGTTAACTTCAATATACATTGAATCCAGAGGAAGGCATACAGTAAAAACCCTTGTTGAAACGTACCCAATTTTAACATGAACTTTGTAATATATCTAAGTAAGAAACTTGACATAATATTTTTTGAAACTTGAACTTTCTTATCTGTGTAATTAAGGAACTTGAAAAAACATTTTTCCAACTTGGAACATTATAAAAAGTAACATAGTGAATTAATATTTTAACATAATTTTGTATTAAAAGTATTAACATTTTAATGTAAAAACAGTTGAACTTTAAACTAATCAGTATTGTAAACTTGGGGTAATGTTTTTTTAACATGCAATTTCTATCTGAATAATTGTTAACTTCAATATACATTGAATGCAGAGGAAGGCAAACAGTAAAAACCCTCCTTGAAACGTACCCAATCAAATTAATTCCTTCCTGACCCTATTAACTGGCGATAAACATTAATCCAGGGAGTAATCTTAACATAACAGACAATATTTACATTGTGACTTAAAAGGAGGTTGAGCTCTTAACATGAACTTTGTAATATGTTGAAGTAAAGAACTTGAAAGTATATATTTTTAAACTTGAACTTTCTTATCAGTCTAAGTAATGACCTTGAAAATATTGTTTTCAAACTTGTAACATTAGAAACAGTAACATAGTTAATTAACATTTTAACATAATTTGTAAAAATAATGCAAGGCAAGTGTTTTGTGAGGCGAATCATCCATAAACAGTACTTCCATTAATTATGACTGAATTGTTTATTGTTTTGTATTTTTCAATGCTTTTAAATTTGTTTTGCATGGGTTTTATTTCTTTAATGAAAAGTTATAGTACTTCATAGTAGACAATGTTTTTAGTAAAAATACGTCCATCTTCTAATAAATCACCTTGACTTTCATTCTTTTTAATGTAAACTTTAATAGCCTGTGGATTTCTGCACTGTGATAACGCAACGTACAATTGACCATGTGCAAATACTGGTTCTTCCAAGAAAATACCCACAGATTTGAACGTTTGACCTTGTGATTTATTAATGGTCATGGCAAATGCCATAATAATGGGAAATTGTCTTCTTTGAAGTATAAACGGGAGACTACTTTCACTTGGTGCTAAATCTATTCTTGGTATGAAAACTCTCTCTCCTTTATGGGTACCAGTTAAAATTTCAGCATCTATAAAATGGTCCTTTAATTGTTGAACAATTAATCTTGTCTCATTGCATAGGCCTTTTTTGGGGTTCATATTTCGCAGTAACATGACAATTGCACCTTTCTTTAGCTGCAAAATATGTGGTGGCATTCCAGAAGGAGTTAGTGAGTTTATGAATTCAGTAGAAAAGTTAGCCTGACTTTCATTGTCATCAGCAAGTACAGAATCAGCACTGTGATAATTTCTTTGTGGTGCATTAATTTTTTTTAAGATTTCATTATTGAGGATTATTGCATCCTTATTTTTACACGTTAGTATGACTTGGTTGGCAAGCTCCGAATATTTCTGGTTATTTATGCTACCTTCAAATATAGCCGTTATAATATCTTGGTGACAAATCATATGAGGTGGGATATCTACAGTGTCGTCAGGTAAATGTAGTATTTTTTCTGTTCTGCCTTCTCCAAATTTAATAAGCCAATCATTGAAATCAGTTTGGCCTTCTGATCTCATATTTTGTTGCAGTTGAAGATGGGTAAAATGTTTCCATAGTGTGCTTGACTTTATACAGGTTTCGATAATGTCAGTTCGATTTCCATGTACAACGAAAGGTAATGTTTGTCTAAAATCGCCCCCTAACAACATTACCGTTCCACCAAATGGAAAAGTATTATCCATGACTTCACAAAGCAAACGGTCAATACATTGGAGGGTATAGCATGACATAATTGTTGCCTCATCTATTATAATTAATTTACATTTTTTTCAATTTCTTTGCTTGTAATGATGTCATGCGAATATAAGTTTCTAAAATAGGCACTGGCAGTTTAAAGCCACTATGTACAGTTCTTCCACCTTCTAACAAAAGTGCAGCAATTCCAGTAGTGGCAAACGCCAGTGCTATTTGACCTTGTGCTCGTACAGAACTCATTAATAAATTATATAGATACGTTTTTCCTGATCCGCCAGGTCCATCCAGATAGAAATAACGCTCTGTCACCAAGTCATCATCTATTGCATTTTTAATGGCATTAAATGCTTGCAATTGTAACGTATTTAAAGTTGCAAGTCTTTCTTCTGTTCTTTCTACTTGTAGTTGAATGTCATAGTCTTCAAAGTTTATGTCATCTATAAGACCTGGATCAGGCAAATTAAAACTTGCACAACTTAATCCATGAGTTAAAAATACTTCTTGGATTTCCATTAACGCTTTTAAGTGTGCAATCGGTTCATTGTATCGTCGCATAAAGTCTTCAGCCATATTACTTTTAAATGTCTCCCACAAAGCTAATGCATTTGGAGCATTTGAAAAGATACAAATAAATGCAAATTGTTCTCTCATCTGCCGTGGCATTTGACATTGTGCTGCTTCTTCTAAACATCTTTCCCATTCTGTATCATCAGCTAGTAAGTTTCTATGTCTTGCAGCTAAATGGAAGGATTCATATACTATGTCATTAACAGTTCTTAAGTGTTCAAAACTTTGTGCTCCAGGAACATTTAAAAGTAATATCCGTTCAATAACGTTCAACATCTCTTGGACCGACTGTAAATTCTTGGAATTATTTTATTGCCTCTGCTTTTTCTCAGTCTCCATAATCCATTCACAAAAACCTAGTGATATGGAATTTCAATATATAAGAATTTTGTTGCTTGTGAATCTGTGGAATTTAATTCAAACCATGCAGTTAGTGTAGTGTGACGATCTTCACTTTGGGCCAATGCATTACTTTCATTTCCAGCATGCAAATACACTAAATGTCTTTGTGGCAAATGTACTGCTAATCTATATACTGCATGTGATCTATCATGCATTTAAAATTTTAAAAGCCGCAACATAGCTTCTGGCGCACTGACATAGCGAGCATCTACATGAGATGCAAATTCATCATGTACTAACTCACTACTTTCAGGGTTGTCTGCACTTTTGACGACTACAGTAGCTGCATCATAGCCTTTGTAAATATATTTGTAGACATATTTAATGGATTTGATGAAAGTGCAGGCTTCTACATTGATGTGAGCGTTATACTTCATGAGTAAACGTGGATTGTAGGGTACTACATATTTATTGTCAACTTTTTATCCGAGAATAATGGCATCTCCTTCTCTTCTTTTATAAAGTGGATAGCCATCATAATTGGCATAGGTTTTGTCTCTATAATCTTTTGGAAAATCTTTGGAACATTTATTATTTTCCATACATGGTGATTGTGGATTAAGATCCCCACAGGGTGCATGAATCATGCGATGAGTAACAATCTCATATAGTCTACCATATAGTTCTGGATCTGGTAGTTCAGCAACAATGACTGCGTCCACTTTGTCAGAAGTATATAATTTATCTTTTTCTTGAAGTATTATCAAAAGATGTGCATGTGGAAGTCCTCTTTTTTTAAATTCAATGGTATATACATAAGACAAATAAGTTATTTATAGTGATGTCACATATTAATTCATTTAATTTAATCTTAAAAACTCTGGCTACTAAATCTGGTCTATCGGAAGCACTTTGTCCAAGAAGTAAATTTTGTGTAATTTCTGGCCATTGTGGATTACATGTAAATGTAAGAAATAAATCTGGTTTCCCAAATTTTGCGACAATAGCCATAGCATCATTGTATCTTTCTCTCATATTTCGAGGAGATGCTTGAAAGGAAGATGGTAAAATGATGGCTTTGCCAGCTGTCATGTCTCTGCTTGTAGCCACGTCAGCAACATAGTCCATTAGTCCCGAATATTGTTCTACACGTAGTTTATCTTGTTGATATTTTATGAAGTTAAAATTATTGGCCTCAACTTGCAAATAGGAATCAATAATCCATTGTTGTGTTAGTTTTCCACCACAAAAAATTGGATTAAATGTATTTCGAATGCCAATTTGAGCTACTTTAAATTCAAGCATAGAAACATTATTTCGGATTCTGGCTTTAGCATTTGGGTAACTGGGAAGTGTTAATTTTGGTTGCCAACCTGCTTCTCTGTGTGGGAAAAAAAATGAGATATTTCATTGGATCTAAATTTGGACTTAAGATACTCATATTAATGAATGGTTGCTCCTCATTTCTGGGATATATTCTAATGTCTCTTTGAAATGGTGGTTCTCCTTCATCATTTTGAAACACCATTGCAACCTCATTTGATGTTGGCAAGTTATAACAACGTTTATCAGTATGTCTCTTTTAAGCACCATATTAACCTTTGGCATTGGTAATTGATGTCTTTGTGCATGAAGTAGTTGTTCATTTTCTCAATTTTTTATAAGCTTTACTGTAGGGGTTATTGTCCATAATGTTATTTAGCTCTATAAAAACACTGGGTAAGCATTTTTTATTTTCTTCCAGCTGCATACGGTTGTCAACAGCTTCCATTGTATCTAGGACATATAGTTGAATGAATTTTTTTTGCTCTTCTTCCTCTGGATGTAAATTTGAAGTCCGATGATAAATTTGTCCTTGGACTTTAAAACAGTAAGGACCATGTCCTGGTACATTAGCAGCTAATGTTGCCCCCATAGATGCAAAGGATATGGCACTATTGTAGGATCTTATGATTGTCTTAACATTTTTGTAGTTTGGAAAAGTAGGTTCAGTCATAATGTTTTGTAAATAGATTGGAAATTCTTTTCTTTCTGGAAGTTTGAACTTGCCTTTTTGACAGCAACTAATAAATTGGCCATCTCTGGGTCTCTCCTGTTTAAAATAATAAACCTCACAAAACTGATATTGAGTAGTCATGTCCCCACAACTATGAACCTCTACTGCTAAAGACTTGAGTAAAGGACAATTTGCAAAGCATATAGCAGTTTGACTTTCATATTCATCAGGTGAAATGTCATGTTTCAACAACAGGTTCTAAATGCTTTGTTTTTTTCATGGCTTTTCTTGGTATATCTTGTATTGGTTTAGATAAAATGTCAAGTAATTTTTCAGGAACACGTTCTAAATGCTTTGTTTTTTTCGTGGCTTTTTTTAGTATCACTTTTATTTTTTCAGGTAAAATGTCATCTGATGTTTGAGGAACAGGTTGTAAATGCTTTATTTGCTTGGTAGCTTTTTTTGGCGTATTTTTAATTTTTGCAGCTGATAGTCTTTTTCTTGCTAGTCTTTTGCGTTCTTTTTCTCGTCAAATTTCTTTCTCCTCTGGTGTCTGCTGGCCCATCTCTCTTCTCTAGTTTGACTTATTTTCTTCTCTTGTTTGCTCTTGTTAGTAGCCATGTTAATCTGTAAAAGAAAATAATTTATAATTAGTTTAGTTTGAGATGTTAAGTTTGTTTTTTACATTTTTTATTATCAACAGTTTGTTTATATGTGCTTGTAGTTTATTGTAGTGGTAGTTTCTTTGTATTGTTAAATAAGTGTATTTTATTTTTTTGGTCTTACTTTCTGTGGTAGGTTGTAATTTTTGCCTTAGATGAATAGCACAGGGAAGAAACTGACAGTATACCTTCTTCTACATCTAATAGGTAATTAAAATGTATATTTTAGTTGTTTTGTCAATTTAATTTTTTTGTTGTACTTTTAACTTACAGACATAGTAGAGGGCAAAAATTAGTCTTTGTAATTTTTAGTACAGGGGATTGTCATAATAGTATTTTGATCTTTTATTTAAAAGCTTATATGTTCGGTCAATGATTTTTTTTTTTCTACTATTACTACTATTTGTTGTACTATTCTATTTTCTGTGTGTGTTTAGGTTTTATGCTTAATAATGTACATTACGACTGGTAATTTAAAGTGGCAAATTTTATTTAGGCTATGTTTTGAGACTTTTGTGGACTATGGTGTGTTGGGACCTCCTAATCAGTAGTTGGCAGCTTGGAAACACAGGGCCCAAACAGAATTCTGCGAAATTCGTACTGGAAGTAACAGACACACAAAATCTTTCTCAGTACTAATTCCGTTTATTGCCACGTCATTGCATAGAATTTATACTTGCAAAAGAAGGCTGATATTAGAGCGATTTTCACAGTTCACGTTAGTCAGTTGCAAGGACATATAATCAGGTGTTTTCTGTTTCTTAGAACAACTAGAAATGTTTTGTGTTTTAGTAAGGTCGACAAACATCCCAAGGATAGGAACATGATATTATGGTTAGGCTATGTGTCAGCAAAATATGTTAACCCCTTCATTCCCCTCTTAGATCACAACGTGATCTTTATTTGGCATGTAAGCAGTGGTATATATATATGATAGGAAGCGAACTGAGACACTGAAAGGCTATAGACCCTCAAGGGTATCAGTTCCAGAGATATACCTGTGACCGGGTGGTGTTAAGTCACAGTATTTAGCTGAAATTTCCTAGGAATAAAGCCTGCAGTATGTAATAAAAACACAAAGGAATACAAGGGAAGCAATGTCAGAGTAAACAGAACTATCATCAATATAAGAACAACATTCTTTACCTATTAAAGCACACACACCGCCTTTAGAAGCTAAAACATAATCTAAAGCCATTCTATTCTACAAAGTGACCATTCTAAATTTGCACCTGCTCCTAGTTTAGTTTCTCAATTGCTTCAGCAGAGTTAATCAAGGCCCTCTGTACTAGTAGAGAAAGGATGGATAGTTCTACCTGTAGTTTCCTTACGCCTGCATGTGGGAAGATTATACCTAGGGTGTCAAGGAATATTTTCCACCCGCTCTATATCCCTCATGTTCCTGATGCGGCCTTGTGAAAGTGTTGGGGTTGTGTATATATATGGGATTACTTGACCTAAATAACAACTGCCCACCCAATTAGGGGGCAGCCATCGAAATGACTGGAGAAGGTGGCATAAGATGGAAGAGATTAGACACGGACCCATTACTGTTGCTACAACCAGTACCATTAATTGATAAAATGGAAATGTTAAATGAGTGAGCATATCCTTGTAATGTATCACGTTCCCAGGGATAATTTTGTAAAATTGTGTTATCACGTGTGGATCTCTTGTGCCTATGAGGTGAACTAGTATTGGTGTGAGTGTTATTGTGTTTACCACAAACAGACTTTAATGGTCCCAGTTCGTCTGGGTCATAATGGCAATTAAGAAATGTCCATAAGGGCAAATAAATCAGCAGCATAATGCACATCAACAGGAGAAAGTTCTTGCATGCATTCTGTGGATGCAGGAGTAGCTTTGAAATTTTTATTATCGCTGTCTTCAATCGCTTTCACAGGGACTTTGTCACCTGCTTCACCCCTCTTTGGACACAGCTTCAGACGTGATGCGTGGATCCAGATGTCCTGTGAGTCAGTGAGGACGGCAGTCCTGGTTACTGCTACATCGGTAGTCGGTGATCCGAATGGGGAGCCTCCCTTCTTTGTTCTGTTCAGTTGTTGGACACAGACGACGTCACCTGGCTGGAACGGATGTGTCGGTTCCTGTGAGGGTAAAGGAAAGCGATAAGACACATCACCATAGATGCCATTCAATTAATCAGTCAATTGTTGCACATATTGTTCTCTTATAAGATCAAGATCACCAGACATAATTACAAGTTGGCCTTTTACCCAAGGAGTTGGAAATGGTCTTCCCATTAGAATCTCAAAAGGGGACAATTTTGTAGACTTATTAGAAGTCATCCTAATTTATGCTAGAATGGCAGATAAGTATTTCTGCCAGTTCACCCATGTACCTGCAGTGACCTTTGTAAGTTTCTTCTTAATAGTGCGGTTCATTCTTTCCACATCCCTATGGTAAGGGATATGGAATTTCCAGGTTATCTGTAGCCATTGTACCAGTTCCTTAATTACCGCACTAATTAAGGCTGGTCCATTATCAGAATTAATTTGCAATGGGCATCCATATCTCAGGTAAATCAGAAATGTGTCAGTTATATTTTGGTAAAAGTTATAGGCCCTCATTCAATTGTGATTTGGCCAATTCAATAGTGCTCTAAATAAGCAGATAACATTTTTTTTTTAAAAACCTTGTTTGTGGATAGATGTTTACAACTAAAAACTTCTTTCAAAAAATATGTGATGTGCTTATTTAGACCTCTATTGAATTGGCAAAATTGCAATTGAATGAGGGTCATAGTTAGTGATTGTTCTTGTTTTTTTTTTCTGTTGACATGGATGCAGAGCAAACATGTTTATTTAGTTTTCTCATTTTTTACTTGTTATACTGTACCTTGGTTGAAGTGTGATTTCAATCAGAATCTTTATTGGTCCTCTGTTGAAAGTCTTCGTCCGATGGTCTGGACCTCTGTTGAAAGTCCTCGTCTGATGGTTTGGTCCTGTGTTGAAAGTCCTCGTCCGATGGTCTGGTCCTGTGTTGAAAGTCCTCGTCTCTTTCCTGTGTTGAAAGTCCTTGTCCGATGGTCTGGTCCTGTGTTGAAAGTCCTCGTCCGATGGTCTGGTCCTCTGTTGAAAGTCCTCGTCCGATGGTCTGGGCCTCTGTTGAAAGTCCTCGTCCGATAGTCTTGTCCTCCGTTGAAAGTCCTCGTCCGATGGTCTGGTCCTCTGTTGAAAGCCCTCATCCAATGGTCTTCACGCAGTGTCTGTTGTAAAATAAAAATGAAAATGTTATTTGATTTTAATGTATTTGTAATATATAACAAATTTCATTATTTTGGTATATTGCATGTGTTATGGTGAATTTTTCTGCTATGCTGTTTTTTGTGCAACCTTTTGAAAATAATTTAAATGTATTTGTATATTCCAGTTATTCTTTTTTTATACTGTAATTATTAATGTTTTTCTTATTTTGGATATGATTGCAATGTTTTTAGCATTATCCTGTTTTGTGTCCACCACTTTTGGTATACAAATTTAGACTTCTTTGTAAGACTTATAGCTTGGTAAACAGTAAATAAGAATATTAATTTACTTTGCTATGTGTTTGTGTGATTTTTGGTACAATCCTATTTCTGTCTACCATATGTTGCATACTTTATTTGCTTAATGTTTTTTTTTATGAAGTTTAAATGTTTTTCCTATTTTGTATATGATGGCTATGTTTTTAGCATGATCCTATTTTGTGTCCACCACTTTTGGTATGCTTATTTAGGCTTCTTTGTAAGGCTTATAGGTTCTTAAACATTAAAGAAGAATTTTAATTTACTTTGCTATTTGTTTGTGTGATTTTTGATACAATCCTATTTTGTGTCTACCACTTTTGCTATGCTTATTTAGGCTTCTTTGTAAGGCTTATAGGTTCTTAAACATTAAAGAAGAATATTAATTTACTTTGCTATTTGTTTATGTGATTTTTGATACAATCCTGTTTTGTGTCCACCACTTTTGCTATGCTTATTTAGGCTTCTTTGTAAGGCTTATAGGTTCTTAAACATTAAAGAAGAATATTAATTTACTTTGCTATTTGTTAGTGTGATTTTTGGTACAATCCTGTTTTGTGTCCACCAATTTTGCTATGCTTATTTAGGCTTCTTTGTAAGGCATATAGGTTCTTAAACATTAAAGAAGAATATTAATTTACTTTGCTATTTGTTTGTGTGATTTTTGGTACAATCCTGTTTTGTGTCCACCACTTTTGGTATGCCTATTTAGGCTTCTTTGTAAGGCTTATAGGTTCTTAAACATTAAAGAAGAATATTTATTTACTTTGCTATTTGTTAGTGTGATTTTTGGTACAATCCTGTTTTGTGTCCACCACTTTTGGTATGCTTATTTAGGCTTCTTTGTAAGGCTTATAGGTTCTTAAACATTAAAGAAGAATATTAATTTACTTTGCTATTTGTTTGTGGGATTTTTGGTACAATCCTATTTTGTGTCTACCACTTTTGCTATGCTTATTTAGGCTTCTTTGTAAGGCTTATAGGTTCTTAAACATTAAAGAAGAATATTAATTTACTTTGCTATTTGTTAGTGTGATTTTTGGTACAAACCTATTTTGTGTCCACCACTTTTGGTATGCTTATTTAGGCTTCTTTGTAAGGCTTATAAGTTCTTAAACATTAAAGAAGAATATTAATTTACTTTGCTATTTGTTTGTGTGATTTTTGGTACAATCCTATTTTGTGTCTACCATATGTTGCATACTTGTTTTTCTACAGTGAAAATTAATATTTTTCTATTTTTGCTATTATGACTATGTTTTTAGCATTATCCTATTTTGTGTTCACCACTTTTTGGTACTGCATTTGTTATATTGGCGGACATTAAACATATATAGTTCCTTTCTTTTTTGTACTTGTTATACTTTACCTTGATTGAAGTGTCGAATGACAGAGGGTCCCCTCCTGCCAATCTTAATCCGCCGGTCTTCTTATAGTGTCTGTTTGAAAAAGAACATGAAATGGTTAATTGTATATTTCTTCTTTTTGATTTAGCAAAGCATGGTCTTTTTCAGCATGTAATGTATTTTTCTATCTTACCTCTTCTTCTTTGTTTGTGTTCTTTAAAAGGGATTGTGGTTCACAATGCACGGTGCAAATTCTTGAGTGACGCTGTTGATGCAGAGTCTGTTTGAATAGTAAAAAAGGAGAAAGATTGAGCTTTAGGTGATATATTGAATTGCAGTAAATGAATGTCATTTAAATATACTTCTTTAATTAGTTTCAATTAACATTAGTTTGTTTTCGGGCCTACACACATAAATGTGTTTGTCCCATGTCACTATACATGATACACATATATGTGCGTGTCACATATCACTATACATGAATCATATTTTAATAGTTAATTTTTTTTTATGTCATTTAAATATACTTGTTTAATTAGTTTGGGTTAAGATTAGTTTGTTGTAGGGGCTATACACATAAATGTGTGTGTCACATGTCACTATACATGAATGACATTTTCATAGTTAAAGTTTTTTTTTTTTTTTGTCCTGTCTTGATAATAAAATGTAATATATTATAGCTTACCTCTCAGTTGTAATTTGCACAATGTAAAGTAGGAAATTAGGAAACAATTCTCTTCTCAAGTAACAGCAGCAGTTAACTATCCAGTCACTCCGTTCATCACCTGAGTAGAAATGTAGAATTTTCTGTAAAGTAGGCAGTATTTATAAACTTTCAAGTTCCTCAGACCGTTAGAACGCAATACGCATGCGCTATTTGCGTTCCAGCTTACAATTTGCGTTCCATCCGCCATTTTATGCGTAGTAGTTTTCAAAATGGTGGTTAATATCAGTGTAGCAAGTGCCGCATAGTATGTGTTACGTACCTCGTAAAGTTGACTGTAGCGTTCTTTCAGTTTTGTTCGACGCCCATTTTTTCTTTTTTCATTTTTCTCTCACTTAGGTGATTTTCGTCAGTTTAAACTCGTTTTTTTGGACTTAAATGGACGTGTAAATTAACTTTTCGAGGTGCCGGATGCCCCCTCTTGCGGTAAGTAAGCTTTTTATGTGTTCGTTGTGTTTATTTCTTGTGTTTCTGATGTTTTCATGTCGGCCGTTGTCGGCCGGTTTTGCGTGTTGGGAATGGGTCGTTTCGTGGCCGTATTTTTTTGCGAGGCTGCCGTAATTTTTTTGCGAGGGACGCAGTTGGTTTTTACGTAGTGTATTGTTTTCTAAGTCGTGCGTATGTGTCAACCGCGTGTGAGGCGCATTTGAGTTTTTTTTTTAAAAAAGTCATGCTTGTGTTAACACAGCCGACGTTGGACCTTCCACCACCGCAAATGCGGCCCATCGCTTCGCGAGGGTCCGCATTTGCGGACAAACACAGCCGACGTGGGATGCTCCACCACCGCAAATGCGGCCCCTCGCTTCGCGAGGACCCGCATTTGCGGAGATGTTGGGATGCTCCACCACCAGAAATGCAGTTCTTGTGGGCTCGCTGCGCGAGCCTGCAAGCGTTAGCAACAACTAGTATTGCTCACAACTATATATGTGATAGTTCTCAGCAATACATATTGTTGCTAATGCTTGTGGACTTGCGTAGCGAGCCCGCTGCAACTGCGGCCCTCGCGAACCGAGGGCCGCAGTTGCTGGCAAGGAACGCCGAAGGCGCTCCTTGCACTGGTGGAGATGAGCAGCGTAGGCAGGGAGTGCCGAAGGTGCTCACTGCGCTGGTGGAACCAAAAGTCAAACCACAAGTTACTGGTACCAAGGAGGTCTGGCAAAGGGGTTACTGACATGTACAGAGCACAGTAAATGCATATATAAATACTCTACTGTACTTTTATTAAAAGGTAAAGTGATGTTAGGTTTTGGAATTAGTAGCACACCATTCTCAAGCTTGCAAATCGGCCCAAATAATACTCTATTTGATGTTTAATTTACGTGTTATATCGATCCCGGCAATCAATGTGTTAATACATATAATGGAACTTGCATGTAACAGAATATCATATTTACGGTTTTATCAATATTGCATTATGTCTGGAATGTGGGTCCGATCGTAACTCATAATTCAAGCCTGTATGACTTTGAAATCCAACCTCCATTTTTCATTGAAGTCCTATGGGCTTGAACATGATCGCTGACGCAAGGCCGTAACTCATGGTTCAAGCCCGTAGGACTTCAATGAAAAATGGAGGTTGGATTTCAAAGTCCTTCGGGCTTGAACCATGAGTCATGATCGGACCCACATTACATTGGCTGTTTCTTACCGCGAGTTACGGCCTTGCGTCAGTGATCATATTCAAGCCCACAAATACAACTTTCGATAGCATGGGTTGAGATGTGCGAGCCCAGCCAATTGAATAGCTCGCAACAGGCCCACAGATGTAAGTCCTACTCTGATGGAGTTGCGAGCCCTGAATTGAATGAGGCTCTATGTCTGTATATCTGTCTGTTGAAAGCAAGAATGAATCCATTAAAATATTATCCAATCTGGAAGAGGTTGAACATGATATGGAAGAAAGGTAAATATTTTGTCATGTGCAATTCTCTCCATAAGTCTATTAAATGCAGATTTCTTAATAGTTTCTTCTACCTAGTAGTTTTTTGCCTTTATGATATATAATGGATGGCTTGGGATTATCTATTATTATTATTATTATTATCGTTTATTTGTAACACGCCAACATTTTCCATAGCGCTATACATAAGTTAAGTTACAGGCAATAACAAGTTCATGATTCACACAATGCGATGAATGGAGGGCCCTGTCTTTGAGCTTGGAATCCGGTGTCCATAGCGCTTTCCCTAAAGCACCTTGCAGGATTGAAACTCGCAGACTTTACAATCTAAAGGTTGAAGTGTGTATGTGTTACAGTAGGGAGAGAGTAGTGCTGAGCATGTTAGGGAGGAAGGTTATAGGCTTCTTTAAAGAGGTGCATTTTTATTGATGTTTTGAAGGATTTAAGGCAGGAGGGTAGTCTGGTGAAGCGAGGCAAGGAGTTCCAGAGAATAGGGGCAGCGCGAGAAAAGTCCTGGAGGCGGGAGTGAGAGGAGGTGACAAGAGTGGTAGAAAGAAGAAGGTCGTTAGCAGAACGAAGAGGGCGTGTGGGGGAGTATTTGGTGATGAAAATCTATGTTGGGATCAAACATCAAATTAAAATGAGCACCTAGTTTGAGAGGGCCTTTTAACCTGTTGTAATTTGTCAAAAAGAGCAATTCAACTTTTATAATGGATAATATACTGTGTATATAGATAAACCAGGATGAAATCAGATCCTTTACTACTGCCTACTAAAATAAGGAAATCACTCTTAATCTTGGGACTTGGTAAACTTGGTCAAGATTAAAAGGCAAACTAGAATGCAACAACATTGCTACACCTCAATTCATGGTGGGTTTAGACTGTATAGAATATTGCTTAATTGTTATGTAAAAATATAAGTACATGAGACCTAGCAATACATGGAATACACCCCAAAATAGTGGATAAGAGCAACACTATACTTATATGTACATATTTAGAGAAAAACAGCTTAAAAATTGTAAGCCCAAGATACTTGTCTTCACCTCACCTGCATTGAATAGAGCCGCAAGCAGTGTGATCCATATACTGAGGTCTTTCTTTGAGTCAAAGGGGGGAAATGAGAATAAATAATATTTGTGTGATGGAGCTGATACTGGACTCTGGGTGTAGCTCTAGGTAGAGGAGCAGCTTGAGAAACACCAAGAAGGTGAACTATTGTTGATGGAGTTCTTTTGTGCTTTTACAAGTTATTCAGTAATTGGCTTAATTTCTCTCAACTTGGCTAGAGTAGTCAGGGGAAGGTCCAAAAATAATTGTATTTTGCTGTTGGCCTTATCCATGATTAACTCACGTTACTTGATTCTTATATTCTGTCTCAAGCCATTTGGGGAAGAAATATTTAAATTACATTTCTTGTATCAACTCTGTTGGCTGGCCCAGTGAAGGATCTATGACACTTTTTATTTCAAAAAAGAGTTTTATTTCAAGAGTACCATGTTCCATCTGACTCAGGTAGGACAGGCTTGATAAGCAGATATATCGAAAGCCATGTTATGGCTTCTGGAAAAACTAGGAAGCTGTTTATCCATAAGTGATTCTCCATATTTTCTGTAAACTCTCTTATGTCATTAATTTCATGTTGAGGAAGCTTACATGTTGAGGAAGCTTTACAACTTTCACAGTAAGGTTGTTTCAACATTGTGTGTACTCTGGCTCAGTTCATTTATACATCTGCAAATTCCTTAATGGTTGCTTTAAATTAACATGGAAGATTCCTTTAGTAGAGGCTAACATACCCTTGTTGGGAAAATTGTGGATTTGGAGGCTCAGAGACATATCAGAGTCAAAATCTAAGTCTGAGCCCAAAGGTGGTTGACATGAGACTGGAGTATTTCCTCTAGATTGACAATAGGTTTGTATTCCCCTTTTGACAATAGCTCTACTTTAATGTTAATATAGCCACTAATGAGCTTGATTCTGAAGGGTGGTTTAAGAGTTACAAGGAGGGTCAACAATATAGATGTAAAAAAAAAAAAATACCAGAGCTTGCTATGAAAATAAAAACAATAATTTGAAAGCTTAATTGCACTCTGAAGTAAGACATAAACAATCGCAAGACGCACTAGCTAAGCTCAATGCACTGATCACAGACAAGGAAATTAAAGAAACAATTAAATCTTAAATTAAGAAAGTTGCCAGGCTCAGACAAATTTCCTGTATTAGTTTACAAGGAATTGGTTAAAACATTGACCTGGCATTTAACATCATAATCCCTACCTTCAAAATACACATAGCTACAATATCAGTCATTCAAAAATTGAGTAGATCTAAAAATTCTGATAAATAATCTTAGCATTTAGAATTATCCAAATACTCTCCCATCTAATCCATCAAGATCAGCTAAAAGATATTCTAAATTGGCAAGCGCCAGACAACCTTGTATACTAAATTTAATAGAGTATGCCAACAATCTCAAGATCTCTATGTGTATCTTGAGCAATGATATAGAAATATCTGGACAAAGGTCTCACTCTTTATCGATAAAAAGAGGAATCAGGCAGTGACGTAGCAAGAACTTTTGCTGCCACGGCTGCCCCAGAGTTTGGTGCCCTGTATGTATATATACAGTGACAAAGCTAGAGAATGGAGGGCCCTGGCAGCACCCACTCATCTTAGCATCCATCCCCAACCAGTCCTTGTCAGTAAAAATCCCCTCTCAACATCTATCCCTGCACACCAGCCAATCACCCAACCTGTATCAGCACCCACCTTACATAGCACCCAATCCCTATCTCCTTTGCTCCTCCGTCACAGAACCTATTCCACCTGTACTTTTCTGTCACTTTCCTACCATTTACTCTGATACACATCTCCAGTGTGCTGCTGAACTGTTCCACACTGCCACCTATTGGAGCTTCAGTAGAATTCCTCTTATTTAAACAGGCACACACCAATTTCAGACAGGGGGGCGGGGTTGGGGTTGCTGCTAAGGCGGCACAGGGGGCCGTGGCATGTTGGGTCGGGCTGTGGAGGACTAAAGGGGCCCCTACAAAATATATTTTTTTATATAGAGCAGTCTGTGCTTGTAAGAGCCAAAGTGCAGCCTGTGCCTGTAAGAGCCAATGTGCAGCCTCTCCCTTCTTTTGATTTCTCCCCTTCTCTCTCTCCCTCCCTCCCTTCTCTCTCTGCCTTCTCTCCCCCTTGTTTCTCCCCTTCCCCTTGTATCTGAGCAGATACAAGGGCGAAGGGGAGAGACAAGGGGGAGAGAAGGAAGAGAGAGAAGGGAGGGAGTTTCACCCTTTACCCTTGTCTCCCCCTTCTCCCTCGTCTCTCCCCCTTGTCTCTTCCTTCTTTTCTGTCCACCCTTCTCTCCCCTCCCCATTTCTCCCCCTCCCACCTTCTCTCTCTCTGCCCCCCTTGTCTCTCTCCTTCCCCCTTGCCTCTGCCTTTAACCCTGTCTCTCTATTTACCCCGTCTATCCCCTTCTCCTCTATTTCCCTTTAACCCTATCTCTCCACTTCTCCCTTGTCTCCCCTTTACCCCTGTCTCTCCCTTTACCCCAGTCTTTCCCCTTCGCCCTTGTCTCTCCCGCTCTCCCTCGTCTCTCCCCCTTGTCTCTCTCTCCCTTCTCTCTTCCTTCCCTTCCCCTCCCCCTTGTCTCTCCCCTCCCCCTTGTCTCTCACCCCACCATTGTATCTCCCCTTCACCCTTGTATATCCGCTTACACTTGTCTTTTCCTTTACCCGTCTCTCCCCTTCTTTTTTGTCTTTCCCCCAAGTCTCTCCCACCCTTCTCTCTCTTCCTCGTCTCCCACCACTTGTCTCTCCCTTTATCCCTGTCTCTCCCCTTCTTCCTTGTCCCCCTTGTCTCTCCCCTTCTCCTTTGTCTCTTCCCTTCTCCCTTCTCTCCCTTTACCCCTGTCTCCCCCTTTCTCCCTTGTCTCTCCTTTTACCCCTGTCTCTCCCCTTCTCCTTTGTCCCTCCCCAATTGTCTCTCACCTCTTCACTTGTCTCTCCCCTCCACTCCTCCCCTTTGTTTCTATCCCCCTCTCCTAACCCTTGTTTCTCTCCCCATCTCCTCCCCATTGTTTCTCTCCCCTGTCTCTTTCCTTTGTGTACAGCTCAGATGACCCAATCCCAGGTACACAGACGTAAGAGACAGGGGAGAGGGGGAGAGAAACAAGGAGGAGGAGGGGGAGAGAGACCAGGGGGAGGGGGGCGAGACAAGGGGTGGAGACAGCCTAGGTAGAAGGGGAGAGACATGGGGGTAGGAGGAAGCCTAGGTGAAGAACTTAAGTGCTGCCACCAAGGAATCTCTAGCAACCTAAATCTTTAGCAACCTCCATCAGAAACAACCCCAACATCTCTGGACTGACAATAAGCAATGATGAATACAAAAGCTCTCTATTTGCGGATGATGTGGTCGTCACCCTGGAAGTGTGATACATTTCAATACCTAGTAGTACATATCCCCCAAACAACAGGATGTAGAAACCTGGGCCCCTATTCAATTGCTCTGAAACTGTTGCAAATTTGCAACAGTTGCAGAGTAATTCAAATGATCAAGCCTGCAGCTACATGGCCGAAAGCCTGAAGTAGGATTTCAGAGTATGTTCATGATCAATTAAGCAAGGCCATAACTACCGATTTAGAAACAGACAACAGTAAATGACATCATTAAAACATGGAGGTTAAACGTCAATCAATTAGCGTTTAGAAGTCTGATATGCAATCGGACTCGCAATCTGGAAATGTAAAAAATATTACAAATTAATGAAGAAAATGTTATAGTCCATGTGGATGGCCTGATATGTATTAACTCCTTGATTACCGAGATTGATATTACATGGAAATTATGCGTAAAATAAAAAAAATGTGATTGTAGATTTGCGAGCTTGAGACTGTTGTGCAATAAATCGCTTTTCCAGTCTTTTAAAGTGCAGTACTGTTTTTTTTTAAATTTGAATTACAAACAGGTGTTTAACCCCCTTGTGAGTCCTATCTGATACTCTTGGGATTTTTTTCGGATATGAAAACAATTGCGGGCTTGAGGATTTGTAGCAATTGAATAGCCATTTGCGATTGTAACATTTACAGGCTTGAAAGATCAAAGGATAAGATGGATTGGAGTTAAAATTTTGATAACAGCAGGTATTTTAAGCCTGTAACCTGCAATTAGTTTGTGTTTAGCTAAAAGACACCAATTGAATAGCAAATTAGTTTACAGGCTACATTACAGGCTCCAGTAACTAACAATTGCTTAATTGAATAGTGGCCATGGACTAGTTATCAGATATTGTGGTTAGACATAATGCTCACAATTAAGTTGACTAAACGATGAGGTTTATCTGTCCCAGATATAAATCATTATTTGTCAGCTCAATATTCCCAAACTGGTACATGGTATGACCCAACTAATCCCCTAGGTTGGGTCCAAATATAGAAGGAACTATCGCTGTAGAAACTAAACGTATCCTGCTGTGGAATCCATTTCACTTTAAATTTAGCAGAACTGATAATGCCACTTATTCCATTTACCAAGCTTGCAATACATCTTTGGAAAATCCACAAAATAACATTTGAACTAACAAAAAGAAAACTACTCTGCTGCTTATATTTTATGGATTAGAAAAAGAACCACTTGCTTTGGTGAATAGATAAAGGCCTAATAAAAGTAAAATACTGCATTACTAATAACAAATTAATCCACTAAATTAATTAAATCATGAAATGAATTAAAGACTATAACATATCCTTTGGAGAAACATTTAGATACTTACAATTATTTCATTTTATACAATCTCAAATTATCTCAAATGACAACAATGCATTCACAATGTTTGAAAAGTGCTGTATAAACTACGGTATATATAAAAAAGGAATAATATCATGCTTTTAGTCTAACTCTGATTTACCAAGAAATTCCTTTAAAAACAAAATATATGAAGAAATGGGAGGTGGAACTAGGTCAGAGTATCTCTCCGGAGTTGGTCTAAATTTCTTTATATAAATAAATCCACTAGAAGTGCTACTTGAAGTAGAACATATATGGTGCCACTTTCCCTACACAAATGCCAGCATAGATACTCCCCTCTTTTCTTTAAAGGCTATATGGAATGCAGTACATTCAATCACATGTTGTGTAGTTGTCCAAAAGCAATGGTACTATGGACCAAAGTTTGCAAGATACTATCCACATGACTACATTTGCAAAATTGTTTGTTAAATAAAACAAATAAAGATATAAGCCACTTTCAGAATTCTCTGACATATTGCATCTTTAATGCTCCAAAATATTTATTGTAGCCAATTGAAAATCACCCCACCTGCCTAATATAATATTCATATCAAGACATGGTAGCAAAATTTAAAAAGATATAGGGTCCTTGGTAACCTATTCATATGCCATACATTTGATTAGGTACCTAAACATAGGCGGAGAAAGGGATTTAAGTCTCTCGGAATAGTCATTTTTTTTTGTTTTATTGTTGTTGTTTAGTCATTCAGTCATGTCTGACTCTCAGTGACCTTATGGACCGCAGCATGTCAAGCTTCTGTTCTTTGCTTCAATGATCTCATTTATCCCTCTCCGCCTCTGCCCCCTCTCTTTGAGTCCGTTCAATATTTCCCAACATCAGAGTATTTTCTAAGGAATCCTAGCTTCTAATGATATGACCAAAATATTGGAGCTTTACCTTCGTGTTCATACCTTCCAGTGAACAATTTGTCTTGATTTCCTGCAGTACTGATTTATTGGATCTTCTTGCAGCCCAAATGAATCTAAGCTGACTTCTCCAACACTACAATTCAAAAGCACCAATTCTACGTCACTCAGCCTTCTTTATGGTACAGCTCTCACATCCGTATGTTACTGCTGGGAATACCATACTTTTTTACTATGCGGACCTTTGTTGAAATTATGGTACTCCTATCTCTTTAAGAACTTGCCACATTGTGTTGTGATCCACACAGTCAAAGGCTTTAGTGTAGTATATGAAACAGAAGTAAATGCTTTTCTGGAACTCTCTTGCTTTCTCTTTTATAAATTGGACATTGGCAATTTGATCTCTTGTGGTTCTTCCCCTGCGTAACCCAGCTTGCACATCTGGTAGTTCCCGGTCCATGTTTGTTGGAGTCAAGCTTGTAAGATCTTATGCATTACCTTGCTGGCATGTAAAATTAGTGCAATTGTTCAATAATCTGAGCACTCTTTGGCGCTGCCTACTTTTGGGATTGGAATGTAAACTAACCATTTCCAGTCTATTGGCCATTGTTGAGTTTTCTAAATTTGTTTGCATAAGGTAAGCAACAATTTCAAGCATCATCTTGTAGAATTTTGAATAGTTCAATTGGGATTAAATCCGCTCCTGCAGTCATAATACTTACTAAAAGACAAACAATGCAACTCTAAAATTAACATGGAGCACCAGCCTTTCTTGTGAGTCAATTAATAAGTAACCTTGAATACTTTGAAATCTCGCAAAGCACACTGTAACCATTCTTATGGTTATGAGTTACGTTATTATACAGTATCTGTTTTCTTCTATATAGTTTATGCAAAACCTGAATTTAAAAAATACATAATTTTTTTTAGTAATGTATGATGATGCAGACATGTTCTACTAACATAAAATAACTGTAATCTTGGTAACAGATTGTAGAAAATGTTCATATTTTAAGACCAAACTAAATGTATGATCAAAAGCATTTGTCCCAAATGCATCAATACAGCTAGTAGCTATAGTGAAAGACTTTGCCCTCATCTTCGAATAGAGCTGTAGAACAGGTTGGCATTTTACAAGTGAAAAACAACAATAGATATCAGAAGCTATGTGACACTAAAACAAAGTTATTTTCTAACAGCTCACAATGTGCATGAAAGCTTAATGCTCACTACATTTCATACTGTACATGCATACTTCTTCAGGAGAGATTACCCTCTGCATAGATGTAAATTATATACATTATTCAATAAATAAACAAATACATCTCTGTGGACTGTTTTTATTAATGAGAAAAGCAAAGATTCTGAAGTAATTATATGCATACTAGCAACTTGCCGTCAAAAAATGACAGCAATAAAATTGTAAGGCAGGTAATGCTGTTTGGTGGAGACATTAATTTTGTTGGCGGTCTGAGATCCTTCGGCGCTGATTGCGAGCCTCGCGCTGAGCTCCTTTAGCGCTCATTGCGAGGCTGTTGTTTTTTTTTTTTATGATAGGCGCTTTTACTGTTATTGTTTTGTCGGCGTTGATCTGCTTTTTGCGCTTATTGCAAGGCATTGTGTGCTATGAACAGTGTTGACGCTCGTTGGGAGTCGCGCAGTAAATGGGTTTTGTGTTTATTGTGAGAGTTTTTTGTTTGTTTTTGTGTATATTTGTTTTTGTATGCTAATGAAATAATGAATACATTAATAAATGAATATACTTTACCTATTTGCAAGTAATATATGCAGGAAGCATTGTGCTGAAGAGCTGTCAATCTGTTTTGATGTTCCTGCAGCATATAATGTAGGTTTGCATTGTTGTGGAGCTGAGGTGTAAGTGTCCGCAATGTGTGCAGTGTGTAGTGTAAATAGGCTGCATGTGGGAGGGGAAGCCGTTAGGGTAGCTGTGTACTTCTGCATTGTGTAAGTTAGTGTTGTAAAATGGCGGCTAATGTGTATGTGGTACGCAGCTGTGTATGAAGTAGCGTCCTTGTTAATAGTGTATCTTGTACCTCGTAAGGCTTTTTGGAAAAATCTGTATGTGCTTGGTGGTGTTTTGCGTGTTTAGGGTCCTGTAGCCTTGTTTTCGTTTTTTTCGGCGGCCATTTTTTCTCTTGCTTAGGGGATTTTCGTGCGTCTAAACTCTGGAATTTGGACTTAAATTGAGGTGTAATTTCACTTGCAGAGGTCCTGGGTGCCCCGCCTTGCTGTGGGTAATCTTTTTATATATTTGTTGTGTGTATTTATTGTGTTTTTAATGTTTTCATGTGCGCTCGGTTCGGGCGTTAAGGTCATATTTTTGCGAGGTCGTAATGTTTTTTTTGCTAAGTCTCGTGTGTCGTATTTTTTTATGCTAAGTCCGTAAATTTTCCGTTTAAGTCTCGCGTTTCTTTTTGTTTTTTTTTAAGTCCGTATATAGTGATTTTGTGTTAGATGTATTTTGGTAAAGTGCCGCTTGTGTGGGTGTTTGTGAGGTGCCGTAGAGGCTCCACCTCCGCAAATGTGGCCCCTCGCTTCACGAGGGCTGCATTTGCAGGTCGAAAGTCGTAGGGGATCGTAGGGATGAGCGCCTATGGCGCTCATCTCCACCAGCGCAAGGAGCGATTTTGGTGCTCCTTGCCAGAAACTGCGGCCCTCGTAAAGCGAGGGCCGCAGTTGCGGCAGGCTCGCATAGCGAGCCCGCATGCGTTAGCAACAACCCGCATGCTCACAACTATATATGTGATTCATTGGTCATAGGACATAACATTGCATATATATGAACATCAGCTTTTTTAACAAAGTTCAATTTGCTTACCAATGTGAATATTGTTGACCAAAGAATAATAAAAAATAATCAATGAAAATTAATATACACTGTTATACTGATAAAACATTACTAATAAAAAATACTTTACATTTCCATTCATTGTACTAAAAAGAACAGTAATGCCAAAAAGGGGCAAAAATAAAACTTTCACTAAAACCTGGAGATATGTGATTTATAATTTACTACAGCTCTGATTGTCTTCAAATAATTTTTGGTAAGTAGAAGATTCTTTAGCACTTATTTTAATTTGTGCAATTCTTAGGAAATAAAAGTCTGTCAAATTGTTATTATGAAACTCTAAAATATTTTGTAAGTATGTGAATTACCAATACTTCTGCATTTTTCTCTTACAACATGTTCTCTGATACATGTCCTCCATTATTTGCACTAGCTAGCCTATTATTTATGTGTCACACAATTCATTAACAAATCAATAGCAGCCAACATAAAGATTGCTTATCAAAAAATTTTCGATATAACAAATGGTGACACTAATTTTTTCTTTAGTTTTTGGTCTCCTTTTCCTTATTTTTCTTTTTAAATACAATATTCTTAATATGTTCCAATATTCTAATATGTAAGTGTCTGGTTTACGCACCACATACTATTTAAGTCAGTTAAATTGTAATGCATATGCCCCCATTAAATTGGCCAAATTTTAATTACTGGAGCCTGTAAAAGTTACTGATATTTAATTGGTTCCTTCTAGCTACCCGCAATCAATTTGCGGGTTACTGGCTGAAATTTTTTTATCAAAATCGTCACTCTGACCCCTCTATGCCTTTGATCTTTCAAGGCCGCAAAAGTTACAATCGCTAATATCGCGAAACGCAATTCAATTGCAACAATTCCACAAGGCCGCAATTGCTTTCAAACTAGTAAAAGGCAAATGTACTAAAAAATATTATGGGCTCCAAATTATCAGCCTTATTAAATTCCAGCCTCGTAAATAAGAGGCTTCTCCTTAAACCCTACGTACTGCAAAATTTCTCAAAGTTACGACGATGATCTCGCAGGCTCCCACACCTCATCAATTGCTGTGGGGGTCCTAAACGGGACCTCCGCGGCAGTCCCACATATAAGCCCTGCCGTGGGGGTACTCCGACTACCCCCCCGGAACCTAAAATTAACCCCCCTCTATGCGGGGGACCCCATCAGAACCCCCGAAGTGTCCCCACATTAACACCTTGCTGTAGGGGTCCATAGAGACCCCCGCAGCCCCCACACATTAACCCCTTGCAGCAATGATCCCCGATCGGCACCGATCAGGCCCCCGCTGCATTTAAAAAATGTTAATTCCCTGTCGCGGCTCCTTAAAGTGCCCGCGGCACACTATTAACAATCCCGGCCGCGGGTAAAAAAATTAACCCCCCTCTAAGCTGGGGGTCCCCATCGGGACCCCCGAAGTGTCCCCACATAAACCCCTTGCTGCAGGGGTCCCCGATCGGCACCGATCGTGACCCCGCTGCATTTCAATTTTTACATTTCATGCCTCGCGGATCCTTAATGGACCGTAAAGGTCCTGTAAGGACTCGCACTAAAAAATATTAACCCCAGGCAACTAAAATTAACCACATAACTCATGGTGGTCAATACAGACCCCCATAAGCACTTAATTAACCCTATAATTCATGGGGGTCAATACAAACCCTCATAAGGCCTTAATTAACCCTATAACTCATGGGGGTCAATACAGATCCCCATAAGCACTTAATTAACCCTATAATTCATGGGGATCAATAGAGACCCCCATAAGCACTTAATTAACCCCTATAATTCATGGGGGTCAATACAGACTTCCATAAGCACTTAATTAACCCCATAACTCATGGGGGTCAATACAGACCCACATAAGCACTTAATTAACCCTGTCACTCATGGGGGTTAATACAGACCCCCATAAGGCCTTAATTAACCCTGTCACTCATGGGGGTCAATACAGACCCCCCCATAAACCAATAATTAACCCCATAACTCATGGGGGTCAATACAGACCCCCATATGCACTTAATTAACCCTATAATTCATGGGGGTCATTACCGACCCCCATAAGCACTTAATTAACCCTGTCACTCATGGGGGTCAATACAGACCCCCCATAAGCCAATAATTAACCCCATAACTCATGGGGGTCAATACAGACCCCCATAAGCACTTAATTAACCCCATAACTCATGGGGGTCAATACAGACCCCCATAAGGCCTTAATTAACCCTATCACTCATGGGGGTCAATACAGACCCCCATAAGCCAATAATTAACCCTATAATTCATGAGAGTCAATACAGACCCCCAAAAGCACTTAATTAAACCCATAACTCATGGGGGTCGATATAGACCCCTATAAGGCCTTAATGAACCCTGTCACTCATGGGGGTCAATACAGACCCCCCATAAGCCAATAATTAACCCCATAACTCTTGGGGGTCAATCCGGCCCCTTATAAGCACTTAATTAACCCCATAATTCATGGGGGTCAATATAGACCCCCATAAGCACTTAATGAACCCTGTCACTCATGGGGGTCAATACACACCCCTCATAAGCCAATAATTAACCCCATAACTCATGAGGGTCAATACAGACCCCCATAAGCACTTAATTAACCCCATAACGCATGGGGGTCAATACAGACCCCCATACACACTTAATTCACCAAAAATAAAAAAACCTACATTACAGAAAATAAAAAAACATACATTACAGAAAATAAAAAACCTAAGTCACCAAAAATAAAAAAACCTACATTACAAAAAATAAAAAAAACTAAGTCACCAAAAATAAAAAAACCTACATTACAGAAAATAAAAAACCTGTCACCAAAAATAAAAAAAACCTACATTACAGAAAATAAAAAATCCTAAGTCACCAAAAATTAAAACCCTACAGTACAGAAAATAAAAAAAAACTACATTACAGAAAATAAAAATATACATTACAACCTTCCCCCCCCTAAAAAAAAAAATTACACACCTAAAAAGGAAAGACAGACATACACAATACAATACATACATACAATACATTACATACAAAACATTACATTATATACAATACAGTACATACAATACATTACATGTAATACAAATAAAATAACCCCTATCTATCTAACATGCAATCTATTTAATATACAATAAATCCTAACTATATCAAATACATCCCCCTATTTATCTAATTTACAATAAATCCTAACTACATACAGAAACCCTAATTCTAAGCTAAAATAAAATAATTACAATCCTTACTACATACACAGACCCTAATTCTCAGCTAAAATAAAATAATTAAGACCACTTACCTTTAAGATGTCCCTTCAGATCACTAACCTAGGGGTAAAACAAAACAAAAAAAATAGTACAAAACATTAACATAAAATAAATAAACATTATGCACATTCTAAATATTCTACTCACCTTTCCAGCATGTCCCGTCCTTCTTCTTTTCTTCTCCGGCGCGGCCCTGTTAAAAAAAACACAATACATTAATACAATATACAGACACAAAATAAAATAAACATATAAACATATAAATATACATTCAACTTACCTCCCCGTGATGTCTGTATATTGTATTAATGTATTGTGTTTTTTTTAACAGGGCCGCGCCGGAGAAGAAAAGAAGAAGGACGGGACATGCTGGAAAGGTGAGTAGAATATTTAGAATGTGTATAATGTGTACTCATTTTTTTGTTTTGTTTTACCCCTAGGTTAGTGATCTGAATGGACATCTTAAAGGTAAGTGGCCCTAATTATTTTATTTTAGCTTAGAATTGGGGTCTGTGTATGTAGTTAGGATTGTAATTATTTTATTTTAGCTTAGAATTAGGGTCTGTGTATGTAGGTAGGATTTTAATTATTTTATTTTAGCTTAGAACTAGGTTTTCTGTATGTAGTTAGGATTTATTGTATATTAGATAGATAGGGGGTGTAACGGAACCCATCACTGTTTAACCCTGTTTTATGATTATTATGGTTAAAATATGATCCTACTATATGTATGTTGGTTAATGCTCTGCAGAATATTGTCCCAGACATTGGCAGCTACTTGGCATGGGAGATAATCCTGTTACAGCGACTCCGCATAAGATGAAGGAAGTCTATTGTATACAGTGTTTTCATTCTCAGATAAGAACAAAGAAGTGTAATTGAATCAATGTCTTATTGTATCAAAGTTGCCAGAGAGGTGTGACCCACCTATTGTTCTATTTATGTGTATTGTGCGGCCAAATATGGGCATGTGTATTGCCTGTGGGAAGAGATGGGTATAAATATTTCTGCAATAACAAAATAAAGTCAGTATTCATTTGACTCCCAAATTGTGTGTCGTCCAATATGGGAGGTCGGGGATGGTGAAACTGTAGTGCCTCTTGGGTATTTTATCGTATACCAGCGGAGATTTTGGACTGCGTGTTCCAGCTCCGTTACAGGGGGATGTATTTGATATAGTTAGGATTTATTGTATATTAAATAGATTGTATGTTAGATAGATAGGGGGTATTTTATTTGTATTATATGTAATGTATTGTATGTAATGTATTGTATGTATGTATTGTATTGTGTATGTCTGTCTTTCCTTTTCAGGTGTGTATTTTTTTTTCTGTAGTGTGGGGGGGGGGTGTAATGTATTTTTTATTTTCTGTAGGTTTCTTTATTTTTAATGACTTGGTTTTTTTTATTTTCTGTAATGTAGTTTTTTTTTTTGGGTGACGTATGTTTTTTTATTTTCTGTAATATAGGTTTTTTTATTTTGGTGATTTAGGTTTTTTTATTTTCTGTAATGTCGTTTTTTTTATTTTTTGTACTGTAGGTTTTTTTTGTTTTTGGTGAATTAAGTTTTTTTATTTTCTGTAAGGTAGGTTTTTTTATTTTTTGTAATTAGAGTGGTTTGGAGGTTTATTAGGGGGTAAGTAGTGTAGGTTGGTAGTGTAAGTGTTAATAGATTAGTGTAGAGGGGTGTTAGTTTATATTTAATGGTTTATTGTTGGGTATAGTGCAGTGTAGTGTTTGTAGTTAGTGTCATGATGGTCCCTGAGGACTGTCATGGTTTTAACAGCCCCATAAGGGTCATAATATACCCTTCTGGGACTGATGGGGTTAAATAGATGCTTATGTGGGTCTATATTGACCCCCAGTAGTGACGGGGTTAATTAAGTGCTTATGGGGTGCTGTATTGACCCCCAAGAGTTATGGGGTTAATTAAGTGCTTATGGGGGTCTGAATTGACCCCTATGAATTATAGGGTTAATTAAGTGCTTATGGTGGTCTGTATTGACCCCCATGAGCTATGGGGTTAATTAAGTGCTTATAGGGGTCTATATTGACCCCCATGAGTGACGGGGTTAATTAAGTGCTTATGTGGGTCTGTATTGACTCCCATGAGTGACGGGGTTAATTAAGTGCTTATGGGGGTCTGTATTGACCCCCATGAGTTATGGGGTTAATTAAGTGCTTATGGGGGTCTGTATTGACCCCTATGAATTATAGGGTTAATTAAGTGCTTATGGGGGTCTGTATTGACCCCCATGAGTTATGGGGTTAATTAAGTGCTTATGGGGGTCTATATTGACCCCCATGAGTGACGGGGTTAATTAAGTGCTTATGGGGGTCTGTATTGACCCCCATGAGTTATGGGGTTAATTAAGTGCTTATGGGGGTCTGTATTGACCCCTATGAATTATAGGGTTAATTATGTGCTTATGGGGGTCTGTATTGACCCCCATGAGTTATGGGGTTAATTAAGTGCTTATGGGGGTCTGTATTGACCCCCATGAATTATAGGGTTAATTATTGGCTTATGGCGGTCTGTATTGACCTCCATGAGTGATATGGTTATTTAAGGCCTTATGTGGGTCTATATTGACCCCCATGAATTATAGGGTTAATTAAGTGCTTATGGGGGTCTGTATTGACCCCCATGAGTTATAGGGTTAATTAAGTGCTTATGGGGGTCTGCATTGACCCCCATGAATTATAGGGTTAATTAAGTGCTTATGGGGGTCTGTATTGACCCCCATGAGTTATGGGGCTAATTTTAGTTGCCTGTGGTTAATATTTTTTAGTGCAAGTCCTTTCAGGACCTTTACGGTCCTTTAAGGAACCGCGAGGCGGGAAATTAAAAAATTGAAATGGAGCAGGGTCACGATCGGTTCCGATCGGGAACCCCCGCTGCAAGGGGTAATGTGGGGGTGGGCTGCAGGGGTCCCGATGGGGACCCCTGCAGCATTAGGATGTGTATAGGCAGCAGGTGGGAGCCTCACACGGCTGTCTCGGGCTGCTCCGAGGCAGCACGTAGAGGCTTTAGCATCCCTTGCTCGCACTTTTTTGCGCCCGTAGGGATTCTTCCGAGATGCGAGGAACACTCATAGATTTATGGCTGCGTGTGACTCCATAGCTTTCTCGGAGCCTATTCTCGGACATTTTTTGTAGTCATCTCGCAAAACAGGCTGCGAGAGATTCGGTCCTCGCAAACAGCAAAAAAACTGCCTTTTGCGAGAACTACGAGGGAGAATTTAATGAGGCCCAATATTTGCAAAGGCTTATTCGAAGACTTAGGAGAGCCCTAACAACCATTAAAAAGACAGTAAACCACTTAAAAACAATACAGAAGTAGGGAAGTTAATCAGATTATCATGCACAACATTCCCATTGGCACATTTGTGCACATAAAAAAAATATCTGGCTCGCACCTGAAGTGAGATTCATCATATAAATGGGAACATTATATACCAGTGGTTCACAAAACTCTCCTCAAGACTCCCCAGACAGGGCAAATTTTCTATTTAACTTTGTGAACACAGTTGAGAAAATCAGAGGCTCCTGTTGAATACTAATTGCCTTGAAAACCTGACCTGTCTGGGAAGCCTTGAGGCTTAGTTTGAGAAACATTGTCCTATACATTGCCAAAAACAGTTGATGCAGCATTGAAAGATAGAGTCTACTTTCAACCTCCCGCCTCACTACCTGTCCTCTGGATCCTACTCCAGCACAGCTTATACCTCCCCTCTCTAATACACTGAACCCAGCTCTCACACATCTATTCAACCATTCCAAAAAACAATGACAAGTTTCCAAACACTTTAAAACAAGACACAATTATACCTATTCTTAAGAAACCCTTATCTGATTCTGTTTCTAACTGCTCGAGTGACTCATCTACAATCGCCTTACCCAAATTATTTCCTCCAACTCCCTCCTTGACACCTTCCAATCTGGCTTCCAGCCCCAACACTCAACAGAGACAGCTCTCATTAAAGTCACTAATGAACTGCTCACCACCAAGTCGAAAGGCTACTTCTCTATTCTAATTCTTCTGGATCTCTCTACTGCCTTTGATACAGTTGACCATCCCCTACTAATCCACATTCTCCACTCCCCCAGCATCCATGACACTGGTCTCTTTTGGTTAGCATCTTACTTAGAAGACCAAACTTTTAGTGTCTCCTTCTCTGACACCAGGTCTTCTCCTCGACCTCTGTCTGTTGGCATACCCCAAGGCTCAGTCCTAAACCCATCCTCAATTAGTACCCTAATAAAATAATTTTGGTTTCAGCATCATCTCTATGAAGATGATGCACAAATCTACCCCTTCTCTTCTAGCACAAGTTTCCAACTTCCTCTCTAGCATATCCTCATGGAGGTCTGCACATCAGCTCAAACTCAACATGACAAAAACTGAGCTCCTAATCTTCCCACAGCCTCCATTCCTCATATACCTCTCACAGTCGACAATGTCATCATTACCCCCACATCACAGCCCCCTGTCTTGGAGTTCTATAGCACCATACCCTCTCCTTCATTCCTCATATTCAATCACTAACTAAATCTTTTCTCTTAAATCTAAAAAACATCTCCAAAATATGTCACTTCCTTACACATGACACAATAAAATGCTAATTCACTCTCTCATCATTTCTCACCTCAATTACTGCAACTCTCTCCTTGATGGCCTCCCCATCACCTGTATATCTCAACTCCAATCCATAATGAACACTTCCACCAGACTCATCTTCCATATTCATCGCTCAGTACCTGCTGCACCTCTTTGTCAATCACTCCACTTGCTTCCCGTAACCTCCAGAATAAAATGTAAAATCATGTCCCTAACTTACAAAGCCCTCAACAACAATACACCCCCTTATATAACCACTCTCATCCCAAAATACTCCCCCACCCGTCCTCTTCGTTATGCTAACGACATTCTTTACTCCTCCTCTTTTATCACCTCCTCTCACTCCCGCCTTCAGGACTTTTCTCTTGCTCCCCCTATTCTCTGGAACTTCTTGCCTCGCTTCACTTTAAAGTCTTCAAATCCTCACTAAAAACAGTTTTGTTTAATAAAGCCTAGCATCTGCCGCCCTAACATGCACAAAACAACTCTCACCCTCCCCACCATACCCAACTCATTAGATTGATAAACCGCGCATGCGCATACGCATACGTGCCACACATAGAGCATGCGCATAGCGTGCTGCAAATGGAGCATGCGCATAGTGCGCCACACCTAGCACAACGCGCGTCATGAGTCGTGCATGTGCAATGCATTCTGCGAATTACACATGCGCAATGCGCGCCATGAGTTAAGCATGCCCATAGCTTTGCATACATGACGCATGCACATAACGTGCTGTGACTGCCACATGTGCAGAGCGTGCAACGACTCCAAATGGGGGACAGACAGGGGAGAGACACAGGGGAGAGGTGAGGAGACAGGGGGGAGAGTGGGAGAAAGACAGGGGAGGGGGGAAGAGACACAGGAGAGGGGGAAGAAACACAGGGGAGAGGGGGTGTAGATGGGGGAAACAGAAACAAGGGAGGGAGAAAGAGACACAGAGGAGGGAGAGGAGTGAAGAGACACAGGGGTAGGAGGGGGGGATAGACACAAGGGAGGGAGAGGGGGAAGAGACACAGGGGAGGGAGGAGACACACGGTAGGGTGAGGGGGAAAAGAGACACAGGGGAGGGAGTGGGGGAGGGAAGAGACACAGGGGTGGGAGAGGGGGGAAAGAGACATGGGGAGGGAGGGGGAAAGAGTCACAGGGGAGGGGGGAAAGAAACATTCATAGCCTCCTGCGAATGACGCATTAAATAATTGGTTAACGCAGGAAAAATCCAAGAGAAGTTGGAAAAAATAAATGTTAATAAAGCCCAAGGTCCTGATGGAATACATCCAAGGGTACTGAGGGAACGGGGTCCTGTAATATCCAAACCATTATATCTAATTTTTCAAGATTCACTCTACATTAGGTTGCTACAAGATGGCTGGAGAAAAGCAGAGGTGATACCTATATTTAGGAAGGGAGGTAGAGCAAATCCGGGGAATTATAGACCTGTAAGCCTCACTTCTGTAGTGGGAAAGCTTTTAGAAGCGTTAATAAGGGATAATATACAAGAATATGTTTATTCAAACAGGATTATAAGTAGGAGCCCACAATGATTTATGAGGGATAGGTCATGTCAAACAAATCTAATTAGTTTCTATGAGGAGGTTAGTAGAAACTTCAATCAAGGCAACTCAGTGGATGCAGTCTTTTTAGATTTCGCAAAGGCTTTTAATACAGTGCCACATAGGAGACTATTGATACTAAGGGATACAGGAATTGCAGTAAATATATGCACATGGATTGAGAGCTGGCTAAAAGACAGGAAGCAAAGGGTTGTTGTAAATAGAACATACTCATATTGGACTAATGTGGTAAGTGGGGTTCCTCTGGACTCAGTATTAGGTCCTCTCATTTCTAACATATTTATTAATGACTTAGAAGTAGGACTGGGAAGTATTGTCTCCATTTTTGTTGATGACATGAAGTTGTACAAGTTAATTAAATAAGAACATCATGTACTTTCCCTCCACAGGGATTTGCATAAATTAGAGAAATGAACAATTACATGGCAGATAAATATTAATAAATATAAGGTTATGCATCTGGGAAGGAAAAATAACCATGCTATTTATAAACTTAATGAAGCAAATCTAGGAGTATCATATATTGAAAGGAAGGGATTTGGGAGTGCTTGTGGAAAACCAACCACATACCAGTTCTCAATGCCAAGCACCAGCTCCAAAGGCAAATAAACTATTAGCATGTATTAAAAAGGGTATAGAAGCAAGGGAAGCAAATATAATTTTACCACTATACAAATCCCTAGTATGCCCTCATTTGGAATATGAAGAACAGTTTTAGGCACCATTTAATAAAAAAGTAAATTTTAGACCTGTAAAAAGTACAGAGAAGGACAACAAAACTAATAAGGGGAATGGAGGGGCTAAGTTATGAAGAAAGACTATCCAAAGAGACACAGGGGAGGGGGAGGTTGGAGAGAGACATGGGAGAGGGGGGAAAGAGACACAGGGGTGAGAAAGGGAGTAAATAGACACAGGGGAGGGAGAGGAGGGGAAAGAGACACAGGGGAGGGAGAGGGGGAATAGCGCATGTGCAATGCACAGCATAAGCTGCACATAGCACGCCGCAAATGCCGCATGTGCAATGCACTGCATGAGCCATGCATGAGCATAGCTCGTCATGACCGCAAATGATGGAGAGACAGGGGAGAGGCTGGGGGGAGATTGGGAGAGAGATAGCTGTGAGAGAGCGAGAGAAACTGGGGAGAGGGGGGAAAGAGACACAGGAGAGGGGGAAGAAAAAAAGTGGAGGGAGAGAGGAAAAGAGAAAAAAGGGTGGGAGAGGTGAGGAAGCGACACAGGGGAGGGACAGGGGGAAAGAGACAAAGGGGAAGGGGAGGGGGGAAGAGTCACAGAGGAGGGAGAGGGGGAAAGAGACACAGGGGTGAGAGAGGGAGTAAAGAGACAAAGGGGAGGGAGAGTGGGAAGAGACACATTGGAGGGAGGGTAAAGATACATTAGGTTTGGGGCAAGAGACACAGGGGAGGGAGAGGGGAAAATACACAGGGGAGGGAGTGGGGGGAAGAGGCACATGGGAGGGAGAGTGGGGAAAGTCACAGGGGAGGGAGAGGGAGGGAAGAGATACTGGGGAGGGAAGAGACACATGGTAGGGAGAGGGAGGAAAGAGGCACAAGGCCGAGAAAGGGGAAAGAGAAGAGAGGGGATAGAGACATGCATAGCCCGAATGGGGGAGAGCCACGGGAGAGTCACAGGGGATGGGAGACAATGGGGAGAGGGGGGAGAGACAGGGGAAAGTGGGTGAGAGACAGGGGCAAGGGTGGGAAAGAGACAGGGGAGAGGGGGAAAGAGACACAAGAGGGGGGAGAAACACAGGAGAGAAGAGGGGAAGGGAGAGGGGGAAAGTGAAAATGGGTAGTGAGAGGTGGGAAGAGACAAAGGGGAGGGAGAGGGGGAAGAGACACAGGAGTAGTAGAGGGGGGAAGAGACACAGAGGAGGGAGAGGATGAGAGACACAGGGAAGGGAAAGAGGATGAGAAACAGGGGAGGCAGAGGGAAGATATCAGAAGAGGGAGAGGGGAGAAAGAGACACAGGGGAGGGAGAGGGGTGAAAGAAACAAAGGGGATGGAGGGGGACAGAGACACACGGGAGGGGGGAAAGATACATGCATAGCGTACTGCGAATAGCTCATGCGCAATGCATGGCATGAGACGTGCATGCGCATAGTGCGCCACAACAGCAAATGGGGGGGGAGACAGGGAAAAGACACAGAGGAGAGGGCAGGAGAGAGAGGGAGGAGTGGGAGAGAGATGGGGCAAGGGTGGGAGAGAGACAGGAAAGAGGGGGGAAATAAACACAGGAGAGGTGGGAAGAGAAAAAGGGGAGAGAGAGGGAAGGAAGAGACACAGGGGAGTGAGAGAGGGAAAGAGACACATGGTAGGGAGAGGGGGGAGAGACACAGGGGAGGGAGTGGGGGAGAGACACATGGGAGAGGGTGGAATAGACACAGGGGATGGAGAAGGGGAGGGAGAGGGGGAGAGACACATGGGAGGCAGAGGGGGAAAAGACACAGGGAGTGAGAGGGGTGAAGGAGAGACACAGAGGAGGGAGGGGAGAGGCACAGGGGAGGGAGAGAGAAGAGACACAGGGGAGGGGGAAGAGACACAGGGGAAGGAGAGGGAGGAAAGAGACACAGTGGAGGGGAAACGAGACACAGGGGAGGGGGAAGAGACACATGGGAAGCAGGAGGGAGAGACACAGTGAAGGGAGAGGGGGAAAAGACACTTGGGAGAGAGAGGGGAAGAGACACAGGGGAGGGAGAAGGGGGAAAGAGACACATGGAAGGAGAGGGGGAAGAGATACAGGGGAGGGAGAGGGGGAAGAGACACATGGGATGGAGAGGGAGAAGAGACACAGGGGAGGAAGAGACACATGGGAGGGAGAGGGGGAAGAGACACAGGGAGTGAGAGGGGTGGGGGAAAGAAACCCCCACCCCTCCCCCAGGGGAGGGGGAAAGAGACACAGGGGAAGAAGAGGGGAAGAAGAGACACAGGGGAGGGAGAGGTGGGGAAGAGACAAAAGGGAGGGGGTAAGAGATACAGGGGAGGGGAGAGTGAGACACTCCAAATATTAAAATGTCATCAGTGGTGGGCCTAAAGCAGGAATTGATAGAGTGCATTCTTTGAATGCATTCAAAGACAGCACATAGAAAACACATCATAGATACACACAGAACTGAGTGAGAGGGAGTGAAGTACAGATGCCACAGCAGAGAGAGAGAATATAGAATAAAATAAAAACATATCCACAAACATTCTACTTCAAAACCCAGTCATGATACCAAAACACAGAGGCCTCTGATTTTCTTCACTGTATTTGGACACGAGTGGATCAGCAACAGAATAACATTCACAGTGTCTGCTGCTGACAACAAAAATATACAAATCATATATTTGTATAGTAGTCCTACACAGGGCTACAGGAAATGGTATATTCCAATACTACCCTCTAGAAAATGATACAGTCCACTAACACCCATTTCTAAGCCAATAAACAATTATTTATATTAATAAGTCAATAATCTGACACATACCGAACACGCATTATTATAGTTCATGCGCAGTAAACAATTTGTTCAAGCCTTGAATGTTAGCCTTGCCTTGACTATTGTTGTGGCCTAGATGTGTTATTGTCTCCTTGTAAAAATTGCTGAATTAGAGAAATACATACTTGCCTGTTTCAGAGCTTACATTTAGCAATACAAAAAGTGCTAAAAAGGTAACAGGGTAAGAAATGATATATATATATATATATATATATATATATACATATATATATATATATATATATATATATATATATATATATATATATATACTAAATAATGTATGGATATTTGTATTTCTCCACAACACTCCCCCCTATGACAATGATACTTGTCATCAAAGAGAGAATACAAATATGACAGGGTGCACTCTTAATATACATTTCAAATATACATTTAGAAATCATATAGAAAAATGATAAACATAATAGGAAGTAGAGGCATGATCTTTAGACTGGCTCCTAAAGAGACTCAAGGCCCCTGAAGGATCCAGTACAGATGAGTTTCCTGCAACATGGAGATATTACATTTCAGTCCTTTGCACCTTTTACGTTAATACCTTCCCAAAAAGAGCATTGCAAAAGAAAAACAAAATACATAGAGCCTCATTCAATTGAGCTTTCTGGAGATTCGGGCTCCGGAAATGTAGCCCGCAGGTTTTGTTGCTATTCAATTGTCGTCTTTTTTCGGGCTCTGCTCGAGTTACTGGCTTCAGCCTCTGATTCACTGCGATGGTTCACATCGCAAGTTAATGCCCCTCCAAGCCTTTGATATTTTCAGTCTTCAAGAGTTGCAAACGCTAAAATCGCAAATAGCTATTCAATTGCTACAATTCCTTCTTACTAAGCAAGCCGTCAAGCCGGCAAATGGCAAAAGTCGAACCACAAGTTACGGGTACCAAGGAGGACTCGCAAAGGGCTTAATGACATAACCGGAGCACTTGAAATGCACATATACACACACTACTGTACTTTTATTAAAAGTGAAAGTGATGTTAGGTCTTAGAATTAATAGCACAACATTCTCAAGCTCGCAAATCGGCCCCCAAAAATACTTTATTTCATGTTTAATTTTCTGTGCTATATTGATCATGGCAATCAATGTGTTAATACATATGATGGAACTCGCATGTAATAGAATATCACATATACGGCTTTATCAATATTGCATTATATGTGGAATGTGGGTCCGATCGTAACTCATAATTCAAGCCATCTGTTCAAGCTAGAAAATTCTACATATGATGGCATGGTTTCTGAATTTCACTGTCAGCCCATAACTTGGGGTCTTCCCGAATTGAATAGCACCGTAACTCTAGCACCGGAGGAGGCCCACAGATATACGGAGTCCTTAGCACAAAGTTCACAGTCCAGATGTGAAAACTCTGTTGAATGAAAGCTTTACAATCAGTGATTATAAAGCACAAGCAAGAAGGAAAAATCAAGTCCTGATGAAAAAACAATAAGTCCATTAAAAATCAATAAGTCCAAAAAATAAATCCAGATAAAAATAAGTGAGCACCTGTTTGACAATGTCCATATAACAAGAAGTGGATGAAAACATCCACATATGCTGATAAATGTTACCATGAATTAGTCCAGATTGTGGTGCAATAGATCTAAAAGTCCAGGGGCCTCATTCTATTAGCGGCCGTAAATCGGCCGTAAGGCTGCGATTCCTTGCGGGGGTTCAGTTAACTCGCGATTCTATTATACGGCCCCGCAAGGATCTCCTTTTACGGCCGGCCGCATATCTTGGAACCGGCCGTAAGCTGTGAAATATAAAAACTCAAAAATAAATTCAAGCCTGCACTGTACAGCTCTGTAAATGCTAGGGATCATATTGGGGGACATGAGGATTAAAAGGAACCCACTCTCAAGCTTGCACATCAGCCCAAACCCAAGTTCAAATTAACTGTTTATTTTCCGGCTGCGGCGTGGGCATGTCTGAGGTGCTCCAAGCACTCTGGACTTTTTTACATGGATATTTTACGGATATTAAAAATAAAATATTTTACCGATTTGAGTATAGGATAATTATGTGCTATTTTTTCTAACATCTAAAATCCCTTTATAGTCTTCTCAAAGTGCAGGATGGCTTTATTTGAGCTATTTTATGTGCTTAATTGGTGCTAGCGGGACCTTTTTACTGCAAGTAAGCACCGGCTCGTTTTTAGCCTTGCAGAGAGGTTTCCCGGAGCAATTGAATTGCAAATAGGAATTTCTTACGGCCGAAACTCTTGCGGCCGTTTTAGATCAAAGGCTTTCCTCTGGCGCGAGCGGCCGCAAGAGATAGCAAGGCACCGGCCGCAAGCCTGCCGGAGCCTCCGGCCGTAAGGGAATAGAATAGCAGAATAGCTTGCGGCCGGTCCTTGCGGCCCCGCAACGGCTGCGGCCGCTAATAGAATGAGGCCCCAGGTATGTAAAATAAAAAAACTAAGGAATGGTTAATGCAGACAAAATAGCCTCACTTAATTCTCACAAAAAAAAAACACCCAACCAATTACCAACAACAAAACTGTAGAACCAATTTCCCTTTGTACTGATTGTCTTAATCACAGTAGGCATTTAGTGTATATGTAATTCAATAACCAATACATGTTGCCTTGATATTAATAACAATCCAGAGTTTATGCATGATAACTTCTTCTTTCCCTGGTTGCTCTCCCTTATCCAATGTTAGTACGAACTAGATCCTAGCAAGTTGATAGAACAAGGTTAGAAGCCAAAGGACAGTAAAAAGAAAGACAGATATAGGAAAGAGCAGAAAAAAGTAAAAATGACAAAACAATGAAAACATATTTCTCAGACAAACTTCATACAAACGTAGTCTTACACATCACACTTAGCCAGGCCCCTCTTTGTCCATACAATAAACGATAAACAGGTGGATCACTTACTTCTGGATGGTGAGTTCCTCTGGTCAAAGTAATAGACCATCATGTGCAGATATTCAGGCACAGGACAAGAGGTATGTAACTTTCTCACAGATCTTTATATCTTTTCTCTTTGCCAGCAGATATATGTATAAGCATATTTTCATGTCAATGAACAAGAGTTTGGCCTTTCCCCTATTTCTTGGGTGCAGACAAGATTTATTTCTGGACTTTGTCTTTTAGTCAGCAAACTCTGTATCTGTTATCATCAGGATAGGTACTTGGTAGAGACATTCTCTCATCATATATCAGGGCACGCTTGTCTCTTTGTTGATCTCTTTGTCTTTTCTTCTTCTTTACTGGCACGCACTTGCTGTCATCTTTTTCTGGGGTAGGCAAGTGTGACAAAAATAAAACAAAAAATCCAAACATACAAGATCTGTCATACAAGAAAGTTCCATAGATCTTTCAACCAAGCATCCTCTCATCATATACACCTACTCTAAAATTTTCCCTAACTGTAAATTAAATTTCACATATGCATAAATCTATAATGAACAAGGGGTGGTATAAACTAAAATCAATTAAGTCAAAATGTAAATCATGCAAAGGCTAATAAACATATAAAATACATGCAAAATGCATAAGCAACGATTAGTTGCTATTCCTGCCAAAGTAGCAAAAATTATCATTAGAACAGTTTCAATACTACTAAATTACACCTCTATAAGTGATAAGACATTACTTGATGTATCCCATAACAGGTTGTATATGTATGTATATATATATATATATATATATATATATATATATCCAACATAAAAAACAGAACATAGTACATAACACACAAAATAAAACAGAATTGGTATGATAAGGTTCTTTGTCCAGATAGGATATCATACACTGATTTCTAGTGATATTAGTGATATGAGTACTCTCCAATAACCACCTGTGCAGTAACCAAAAGATAGGGATTGTACATATACCACATATATTCCGAGAAATGTCAACATGAGGGTAGCTTCAATGAGCATAAAAAATACAACTTAAAAATAACCTGGCCAGAAAAACAGACCAGCAAAAATTAAAAAAAGAAAAGCAAAACTTTAGAAAAAAAAAGACTAAAAAAATATTATTAATTTCTATCCTGTACTCTTACCATAACCCATAAAATAATTTCACCTTTTTAATTGTTATCTTAAAAAACATTAAAAATGATTATGTCTTTGGAACAGGTACCTGTGCTCCTAAATGCAGTGTACTTCACTCCTTCTATAATTCTACATGAGATCATAAACCAATTTGACCTGATGATTATAAGAAAATCAATATTTCATTATGAGTACAAAGGCTGGTTACCAAGCCTTCCTTCTTTTCCTGTTAATATCACACCTGATTATTTTATGAGATTGGTATCAAAACTATTAATTCTACATTGGAATGGCTATAAGAATTATACATCTTATTTATCATATCTTTTTCACATTATAATGTATTACAGATCACTTGAGTGTTCAAAAATTGACATAGTTATAAATTGCATAAACCTTAAAAATCATCATAATTGTACGTTAGAAAAATAATACTTCCTTAAATATAATATCACAAGTTGCTCTGGTCAGCAAAAACGAAACTGTATTACTTCACTAAAAGTTATCTCAGCACGACCTTGGGACTGAGACAGAAGCTTCTTCACAACACAGAACTTTGGCCAGTATCCGGTACAATATTTTAAAAACAATTATAGCATGTTGCTTCAGTGGATTTGAAGTAATCTGCAAATAATCTAACTTTTTCTCTTTTCTTTAACACAGTTATTTATTTTTTACTATATTTACTTTTAACAGCCTTTATTAATAATTATCCAAAATGTCTGACAGCATATAAACACAAATATTAATCCCAAATTGATCAGATTTCAGATTATATTCTCCATAAACAAATCTACCACACTGTCCGTCAGGGAGAAAGTCGAATAACACAAAAATGGCGTCATCTACGAGTAACATTTCCCTATGTGATAACAACACTTCCATGCCACTTTCCACTCCATGTTCACTCACTCATCCCCAATACTAGATCATACAGAAAGAAAACATCCACACACAGGGACACACATGAACATCTCCAATCATAATGTACTCCAAACAAGACCCCCCTTTTTCCACTTGAAAACATAATCTCACCATAAAAATGTCATACGGCATAAAGATAAGTTTTATACATATTTACCTATAACTAATCCTAAACATAATTGGACCAAAAAGAATCAAAACAAGACAAAAATAAATCACAATCACACCTGGAAAAAATATATGACATAAAACCAATTTCTCAAATGACATATGAAACTTTATGGGGATAAATACACGATGTTTTCTATAATTACACAAAAAATAAACATTTAAGTTGCTTACTAAATCTTTTATCTTAGCAATATTTCCATAAAAATCATTATTACTCTTGCAGCAGTGGTAGAGCTACCGCTGGTGCAGCCGGTGCAAAACACCTGGGACCACAACAGGGTAGGTCACTCTCTCTACTAGTAGTAAATAAGGAATACTTCTTATTAGGTGGGCATGGTAGACAATTACTCTGTGCACGGGCAATCTTATTTACATAAGTAACTGATTATAATACATTCTTTCATTTTTGCAGGGACAGCTTTCACTGCCACTCTATACCTTTAAGAATACAAAGGGGTTGAAAGACCTTCTGGGGAAGGGAGTGGCATAACTGCACTTGGGCAAAGACGCTACACTTACAAAAATATCATTAAACCATAAAAATACATATGCACTCGTAAAAAAAACTAAATGTAACACAATAAAATCTTTAACTCTAAAAATTGGATATCCTCACAATTTTCACAACAACTTTTTACTAGCTGGATTCAAAATGACAGAGCAGAAAATACATACATAGCAAAACACAAATAGCCTTATTAAATTGTGATTCAGTAAATTTAAAAGGGCTCTATTTACAGAAGTTTTTAGTTAGTGAAGACCTTGCTTTTGGATAGAAGTTCACAAACTAAAAACTTCTGCAAAAAAAATATGCTGTGTGCTTAAATAAAGCCCTTTTAAATTTACTGAATCGCAATTAAATAAGGCTGAAAAAGTTTACAAAACAAATCCTAATGCCATCCTGACACTAATTCAGTAACTTACGCATGAAAAACAACCTTCAAATGCTGAAACTAAAATATATCTACTATAGAAATCTATACTTATTCTCTTTGAAGTTTACAAATATGGACCTACCCAAAATCATCTAACTTTAACATTACAGTCAGTTTTCTGCCAGCTACACAGCACACACACAAAAATAATTAATTAATATTAATATTAACTGAAAATGAACAATAATGGGGGGCTGCCTGTTTCTGTTTAAATTAATTACTCTTTGCAATTCATTTCAAAAACAATATTTTATGATCTCACATTTGACCCATTTCACGTGCCAGAAACCTTTATATCACTTGCTACATTCTTCTAAGTAACTAACTTTATAAAGGAATTATCCTTTCTTTCCAAGTCCCGTTACTACCTTTTCCTCTTCACCTGAAATAATCCGCTACACAAACATTCAATCACATACTAAAATCACCTAAAAGTTCAAAAACAGCATTCCATAAACAAAAGCCATAACAGTTAATTCTTCTCTTTTAAAATAAAAATCTCAGCGCTGAGCTGAGCGATGTCGGGGGGAAAGCCCATCCCTGTTTTTAATCTCCCTAAGTATGTCTCTGTCTGTGAATCTGTCAGCTCTGTACAGACGGCATGTTAATCTCTACAGGGTATCTATATCTAAAATAAAAAGCAATCTTCCGAACACCAGAATAAAGACAAACATTTGCAAACTCAGAACAGATACCATGCATGTTTTGCAGGAGAAAAATAATCTTCAAATTGAAGCCATTGCACTATCTTTACGCCATTCAGGTTACAATACAATAAAATGATGCGTACAATAATATACAGCTTACCAAACTCTATCACAAATTTACACTAAGAAAAACACAATTTAATCAGCTCTTTCTTACAGATAAAAATGAACTATCTTTGAGAGAAGAGAAAAAAAATTACTGCACACAGCAATTAACACATAATTGAAACTGCCAACATACAAGAAAGCACGCGGGGGCGAGGGGGCAGTTTCAGCGCAGAGGGAGATCATAGCTGCTACACTATGACTATTCTTAAAGCAAAATGCAACAATTTCAACAGAACACAAAAACAGCATGTTCTTAGCAATACAACAACAAATACAACGAGGCGCTCACATACAGTTCTTGTTTCACCTCACACACTTAGAATATCGCAAATACAAGCACACTCTAAAAAGCGAACAGAATAGAGGGGCAATCCTTCCTTTAGTTCTCACACCTCCCTACACATAGCATTCACACTCAGTACTCACAACACATACATGGGCCCAAACCATATATGAATCTGAGGGTAGGTGGCAAATCTAGACTCTCTCCTTCATCTACTGCACTGCAACAGAATCAGTCTAGATAAATCCACCTTTTAAAGGCAAGGTACATCTATTCCACCTTTTCTAGGTAAGATAAACCTTTCTGGCTTTTCTAGGTAAGGTACACCTCTGTTAATCTATATCTACAGCGCTTCTTAAAGTAACACCTTATCAGGTAAAATATCTCTTAATATCTCGTAATCTCAGTCTCAGTAATTAATACCTTTAAATGTATAATATATCTTAATCTATACTACATCTCTTCATTTCACTTAATATCACTAATCAGCATTTTTAGGTTACCTACAACAAATAAAAAAATGCAATCATACCAGGTACCCGGTAGAGGTCAAAATTAAGAAGAATAGAAAAGAGCCACTGTGAGGTATAATTCCCTATATGCTATATGGAGTATAGGCTAAATAATGTATCCACATGGTACACGATAATTGTCCTGAGAAAATAACAGGACCACAAACCAAATAATAAAAAAACAAGCTTTATTAGTACAAAGATAACTCTTTAATAGGAGGAATAAAAATCTAGTAATTGAAAGATCCCAGTAAAGAAACAAGACTAACTCTTAATAGTGGTATCCCTATTAAATAAAGGTGACACTCAGAAGGATCCACTATTTTTCCTCTATCTACAAAAATATTTACAAGAAATTTTCCCAGTGGAGGGATAGAAAAAGAGAAAAACCTCTCTACACTCACAACTCAAGGAAGGGAAAAGATGAGGATCCCTATATCATATAGTGGAGTTGCCTGCAAAATAACAAAAGTGGCACTCAAAAGGACCCGCTATTATCCTTTCACTAAGAAATGGGAGAATTAACTACACTAATTCTTACTGGGACCCACTGAAAAACATACAAAATAATGCCAAAAAAGTGTTAAAATCACCTGCACACCTATTAGCCAACCGTATAAATGACCTAGCACTTATCAAAAGACCTCAAGTGCTATGTTCACATGTGTGCATTTAGTCTGAATAAGAGGAATATTAAGTCTGTCATGCGCTGTAGTAGGAAAGTAGCTGGATAGTTAAATATTACAAAAAACATACTGTTCATTTAAGATAAACAAATAACCACAGTAAGCACAGAGATATCACTCATAACTGTGTGCAATCAACCAAAATGACATGAATCAATAAAAAGTATTCCAATTAATTCCCATTGTGTTGATAAATGTCAACAGCATGGCATGTATATGCCTGTAATCACAGTCAATTATGCACTGTGCTTTATAACTATATCAAATCCTTCCAAGCACACTTGGATATTACCGCCCAGGTTCAATTCCCAAGTAACACTCTGTAAGCAAAGTTGGAATACACTCAACAACTTAAAAATAGTCCATGACTCTAAGTACAAATGGACAAATGTTTACACATAATAAGGCAAACCTAGCTCTCTGTAGTATTTCAACAAGTTCTTCAATGCATGGAGAATTAACTGCGTTACCTTGAAGCTTCCAACCCAATCATAATACCAGCACTAGCTCACCCTCGTGTCTGGGTCATCTGCTCTCACTACTCTCACTTATGTGCATTTAGTATGAATAAGGGGAATATTCAGTCTGGCAGAGCTGTAACAGGAAAGTAGCTGGATAGTTAAACAATTATTTACAGCAAGCACAGAGATATCACTCATAACTGTGACATGGAACAATCAGAATTATTCCAATTCATTCCCATTATGTTGATAAAGGCCAACAGCATGGCATATATACGCCTGTAATCACAGTCAATTATGCGCTGTGGTTTATAACTTTATCAATTCCTTCCAAGCACACTTGGGTATTACTGCCCAGGTTCAATTTCCAAGTAACACTCAGTAAGCAAAGTTGGAATGCACTCAACAGCTTTATAATAGTCCAAGACTCTAAGTCCAAATGGACAAATTCTTACACATGATAAGACAAACCTGGCACTCTACAGCATTTCAACAAGTTCATCAATGCATGGAAAATTAACAGCGTTACCTTGACACTTCCACTCCAATCATAATACCAGCACCAGCCCAATACTCATGTCTGGATCAACCTTTCATGCCTTTGGTATCATGACTGGGTTTTGGAGTAGAATCTCAGTTTGTGGATTTGTTTTCTTCTACAACAGACAGCAAAGTGAGTGAGAGAGAGAAGGAGAGAGATGGGTACAGAGAGAGACACACGCAGCACAGAGAGACAAACAGCAAAGTGAGTGAGACAGGGAGGAGAGAGGTACAGAGAGAGACACAGCACAGAGAGACAGATAGCAAAGTTAGTAAAAGAGGGAGGGAGAGAGGTACAGAGAGAGAGACACACAGACAGAGTGAGCACACACAAACAGTGAGAGAGCAGACAGACAGAGCACAGAGAGAGAGTGCACAGAGAGAGTGTCAGAGTGCACACAGAGAGAGTGCACAGAGGGGGCGCACAGAGAGAGAGTGGGGGCGCACAGAGAGAGAGCTCACATAGAGAGAGCGCACACACAGAGCACACAGATAGATCGCACAGATCTCACAGAGAGAGCACAGAGAGAGCGTGCACAGACAGAGCACAGAGAGAAAGTGCACAGACAGAGAGCACATAGAGAGAGAGAGCACAGAGAGAGAGAGAAAGAGATGTAGCTGGTAGCGAGCACAGACAGCGAGAGAGAGCACAGACAGAGCACGCAGAGAGAGAGACAGAGTGCACAGAGAGAAAGATTGAGTGTGCAGAGAGAGAGTGCACAGACAGAGAGCGCACAGAAAGAGAGAGCACAGACAATTCAAGATAACGTTCTATAATACCATCACTTATGACAAGCAAGTTACTAGTAATAATAATAATATACCTAAGTTAACAAATATTACTATGAGTATATCAGTCAATGTGATCAAAACAGAAAGAATTATCACACTGTCACCTCTAGTGCAAAACAGTGACAAATATATATGACAAGCCAGTTTAAAAAAAACTAATTAAAGAATGTAATATACATGAGATGTCTAAAATGCAAATTCTTTGTCATGTCTGCTCTCTTGCTGCAACTGTACTCTAAGCTAGAAAGGGTGTGGCTTAGAGGGAAGTTAATTAGATATGTAATGGTCCTGCTCAAAAATTCTAACTTTTTGGGTTTCAATGAACTCGCTAATAACAATATGCTTAGAAAGTCAACCACCACAAAACCCCTGGTTCTCCCTACTATAACGACCTTGAGAACAATATACGAGAAAACAAAATACCTTAGCATTACACATCAATCCAGCAGCAATCTAGCAGCAAGAAGATCCCTAGCAGAATTATGGAAAACAACACATATTCCGAACCTAAACATTGTTTTTGCCAAAATATGGGAAAACATTGAGATGGAAAAATTGTCTGTAAGGCTAAAAGGTTCCTTAGATTTTTTTGAAACCAAATGGTTGGCTTACACATTTCTAAAGAAAAAATAAAAATAAAAAAATAAATAAACATGTACAACTGTGTATATATAAATAACAGATCCTCTTGTAAGCTCGACAAGTAAACACGGCTAATTTCAAGAAAGAAAAATCTAATCTGAATCTAGAAATTTCTAACACAGCTCCCATACACATTTTTTTATAAAAGGTCTTTAGCTCGTCTATTAAAAGCTGGGTTTAAACATTAAAAAATACTTATAGATTTATAAGCAAGCATTTAAATATTTAACTCCTGTCAATCCACCCATGTTGTAGGGTTTATCCAGAGTCCCAAGCCTCCTCCGCCCGAGTCCTCCTCTTATTAAGTTGTGTTGATATTCTAGAATCAAATCACGTCAATGAGGTGCTAAGAGGCGATTCTAACCAGAGCTCCCAAATCTTATAAAATTGAGACATCTTACCTTGTATAATGCAAATTAGTTTCTCATTTATTAATATGTAGTTAATTTTCCTAACTACCTCTTGAAAGCTTAGGGCCTTAGACTTCCATTTGCTAGCAATATGTAGTTTAACAGCAACTGTCATTAATTGAAACAACTTTGGGAAAAAGTTTTCTAACCCAGTTCCCAAAAGGCAGGATTCCATACTGACCGGGATCACCTTCTTAAATAGTGATGTGGCAAGTAATGTTAGGTCTCCCCATAAATTGTAAGCCACGGGACAAGACCACCAAGTGTGGATATGATCCCCTATCTGTTGGCACCCCCTAATGCATTTGTTACTCTCTCGGGGGTTAATCTTCTGAAGCTTGTCAGGTGTACAGTATACCCTCTGGGGAACTTTGATGAATGTGGGTGTAATTAAATGATCCTCTGCTTAAGTAAAAAGTAAAAGTAAAAAGAGAGCATTTATACTGTAGCAGTCCTACTTGGAGACCATGAATCTCCCTGTGCGATCGAATTGCCGGTGCCAATGGCTCTATAGCAAGGGCAAACAGCAAGGGTGAGAGTGGGCATCCCTGCCGGGTGCCTCTTTGGATCTGAATCTGAGCTCTCTGTTCGCCTGGTAGCTTCAAATTGGCTAGCGGGAAGTCATAATAAATTTTAAGTAAGGTAATAAAGCGTCCTTTTAATCCAAATTTTGTAGCGCTTTATAAAGAAAAGGCCATTCGACAGTGTTGAAAGCCTTTTCAATATCCAAAGCGAATAAACACATTGGGGATTTTGCTCTATTCGCTAGATGTTGAATATTTAGAATTGCCCCCCCCTGCCTATATGGTATAATTCCTGCCTGATCTTTAATTTTAGCTAAAATTTTAACATCACCATTTAATAATGAGATGGGCCGATAATTCTTAACATCAAGATTGTCCCTACCCTCTTTAAGAAACACTACCAAATCAGCTTAGTTTTACTCTGGTGGCATACTTTCCCCTCTTAGAATTGCATTGAATAAAGACGTGAGATGAGGTGTAAGCAAAGCTTCAAATTTCTTGTAATATAGATTTGTGAAACCATCCGGCCCGGCGATTTACCCATTTTAAGGCTCTGGATGGCTGCTTTCACCTCTTCCGCAGAGACATCTGAATTCAAATTAGATAGCTGTTGTTCCGTTATTGAGGGTAGGTCAAGTGATCCAAGAAAAGAGTCGAGGTCTGACGTTTCAGCTTGTGTTTGAGATGTATATATCTGCTGATAGAAATATTCAAATGTTTTTTGAATGTCCTTTGGGCTAAAAAAAATCTGACAATTGGGCATTCTGATCTGACTCTAGATTGAATTTCTTTAGATTTTAATCTCTTAGCTAGCATCTTATCTGGTTTGGTCGCCTTCCAATAATATAGATATCTTGTCTTCCTCATAGCCTTTTCAGTGTAATGAGAGAGTACACCATCAAGTTCTAACCTAATCTTGTCTATTTGTTTGCGCAATTTAGTGGATGGTCTCTGCTGATTAGCTTTCTCCAGACTGCTAAGGGTGGCCGTCAACTCCGACTCTTTTTGCTTAAGGGATTTTCTATATAGAGAGGCAAGTTTAATACAGGAGCCCCTTATATAGGCCCCTGTCTCCGGAGAATCATTACAGTCAAAATACATTTTGATATCCTCTGCCAACACTGCCAAACTATTAGGATCAGAAAATAGATGTTCATTAATTTACAACTATTATAAGGAGACTGGCTAGGACCGAGTGTTAATCTAATAGAATAACGTTAATTTTTTTAATTTTGTTTGTGACATTTATTGTTTTCTTTTTTGTGTGCAATTTATTGTTAAAAACACTGAAAATCTAAAATAAAGAGTTAAAGAAAATCATAATAGAAAAGGAATAAATATTCCCTCTTTCAATATGTCTACACAGGTGTTTAAATAAGCAAATAGAATTAGAGAATGAATTATAGCCTGTTTCATAGAAACAGTGGTGTGTTGAAATAACTTAAACATAAATGCATGAATTTACAGGACTTTTGGCGGATACAAAGTAAAAAGATTTTTGTGTGAGACACAACTGTGCCAGTTTTGGCTCACACTTTAAAGCCTATAATTAGGCCCACTAAGGTTTTGGCAGTCAGGAGTGACTTTCCTTTTAATATTGCCAAGGCCCTGTATAAACACGGCCTTTATCTAGCTGTCCTGCAAGAGGATAGGAATATTGGGGAAAAGCCAAGGGAGAGAGAGGTGTGAAGCAATAAAGCAAGGAAAAAACAACACTGATGGGGAAAAGAGATAGGGCGCAGTTTTGAACCACACACATGGGTTGGCATTACAGGGGGGGGGGGGGGGGGGATACAGCTCATTGTATACACAGGCTGTAAAAGAGCTTATTTATACATACATACAAAATTCTGGGGGGATTTGTCCCCCCCCCTCCCCCCCCCCCCCCCCAGATCCTACACCCATTGCTTGTCATGCTACATCCATGAAAATGTTTCAGTTCAAAACACAAACAGTGTTCAGGTTGTGTATCTGTTAGATGTGGTAGATATTTTGCCTGCAGCATTTTTGAAAGTCCATTTGTAAAAGAAAGGTTTGGAGGATTACACTTTGCCAAAAAAAAAATCACAATGATCTTTTGATTGACTAAACATGATAATGGGCAAAATGTTTTCAGAGAGCAAAACAAACCAAACACAACCTTTACATTATTCAACTGTTATAAACAGTATTACGGCAGGCTTCAGTTTTCTTTTTTAACCTTCTGTTATCTCAATAGGATATGTTCTTTATACTAATGAGCTTCCCATTATTCATGTTGACGGCACTGGTAGTTGTAGCTGCCACATTTCCATTGTGCAGACAGAATCTTCCTTTTGATTCAACGTGTCCTTTCACCTTGGGAACTTAATCAAAAGAAACCAAAATATATTTGGTGTCTCTTATTGGCAGATAAATAAAAGGTAATATATTAGAGTCTATTTTTACTAATTAAAAATTTTCCAACTATCTTAAAAATATCCTAACATCTTAATATTTAAGGAAATGTAATTCCAAACTTACAGAGTTAAGAATTAACAAGAAACGTGAACAGACAACAGACACCAATCCACTAATTGAACCTGTATTTGTGATCTTTATTAAAATGGTTAAATAAGAATGCTTAAAAATGTTTATACTAAATGATTAATCAAACTAGCAGCCCCATTAAATTCCAAGCCTGTATCAGCAACGGTATCCCCACATTAAATTCGATACTCGTATGTACAATGTTAGACCCGCAACAGCTGTGCAATTGAAAAGCTGCTGATTTATGGTGCTATTAAATGAGAACATGCTGCGAGTTACGGGCTTGAGAGGCAAACCCGTAAACCATTTTTCCCTCATTGGATGTGCGGCCGTGAACGGGATAAATAAGTCTAACGCGTAGTTATGAGTTTGGATGGAGCCAATCGAAACAGAGATTGCCAGGATTACGTCTAGACAAGAACGTAACTTTGACCTATAATGAGTGGGAGAGGGTCGCCAAGGACTTTCTTTGACAGGTGCCCGCTGCTGGAGCTTCAGGCCTGGTGGCCCAGCTGGACCCGGCCTCCATGTCAGGTGAATATCACATACACCAATATGCCCCCACATGTACATCACACACACTACACATGTACATTGTGACCAACAAGGACACTGACACCACCACCATCGGGGCCAACCACACCACCTCCCATTCTGCAACACCCTCCAGTCAGGCCCCAAACTCTCCCGACTCACACACCACCATCTCCTCACCAGGCCATGCCCCAGGGGTCTCCATCCCCAACATCAGGCCAGGCTGAGAAGGCGGAGATGCCGGCCCTCATGCAGCAGCAGTTGGTGTGTCTTCGGGGGATACAGGCCAGCATCTCTGCCAATCATGCAGAGGTAATGAGCAGCCTGGCAAGGCGCAACAGGGAGGAGAGGCCGGGCAGATCAGAATTTGGGTGGACCAGAGCGCATTCCATGGAGTCACCGCAGAAGCCATGCAACGCGCTCTGGTCCGCAGCCTTGCCTCCTCCCCCCTGGAGGCATCGCCCACCCACTCGCAGCCCGGCTCCTCCTCACCTCCCACCATGCCTCCACCACTGCAGGTGCCACTGCATCCCGGGGAGTTGCCTCCCCGTGCCCTGTGCCTAGGTGCAGGAGGACCTAGGGGCTGCACATATATTTGTGCCTTCTAGATAGCACTTCTCAGTGACAAACTATTGGTCACAATGTTAACCTAATCGAGCCTAGCTCCAGAGTCTTGGATCTTGGCCTATGTGAATGGTGATATTTTGTATGCAGGTGGCTACCTCCCATCACATAGTCCATGATCCTCTTCTCTGTAAACACATAGGGTTCTGTTGAACATGTCACCAATTGATGGTCACTGAAAGGAATGCTGTTGAGAAGAGATGCTGCAGTATCCTATATAAAACATGTGATACAGTATGTTAAAAACAGTATATTTGTGATACAGTATGTGATACAGTATGTGAGATACAGTATGTGATACAGTATGTGTGAACATGTCATCAATTGATGGTCACTGAAAGGAATGCTGTTGAGCAGAGATGCTGCAGTTCCTATATTTTTTTAAGGCCTTATTTTGTAGTTTTTTTCATTTTCTATGTTTTTTTTTCTTGTTTTACATACAAGTCAGGTCCATAAAGGCATATTTTGCATCAGCAAGCATTGTGACGGAAATGTATGACATGTAAGGTTTTCCCAGTGCCTCTCAGTTAGACATTCCTTCAATGACAGCCCCCCTTAACATGTAGCTCCTTCAATCTTAAAACTATCATATAGCCAGATATCTAAGACATGAGTTTTGTTAGCTTAAATGTAGACTAATACCGCTATGGACTTGCAAAGTCTCACAATGGCATGTTAATGACAGCCAGCATTAATATAATATACTAGCTACTTGCCCGTCAAAAATGACGGCAAGATGACCCCTCATTCGCCCTGCTTTCTCTCTCTCTCCCCCTCGTTCCCCTGCTGTCTCTCTCTTTATTCCCCTGCTGTCTCTCTCCCCCCCTTTTCCCTTGCTGTCACCCTCCTCCCCCCCTTTTTCCCCTGCTGTCACTCTCTTCCCCCTCTTTCCCTGCTGTCTCTCTCTCGCCCCCTCTTTCCCTGCTGTCACTCTCTCCCCCCTCTTTCCCTGCTGTCTCTCTCTCCCCCTCTAGCCCTCCCCCCTTTTCCTGCTGTCTCTCTCTTCAACCCCTTCTCCTGTCTCTCTCCCTGCTGTCTCTCTACCCCCCTTTCCCTGCTGTCTCTCTACCCCACCCCCCCCTTTCCCTGCTGTCTCTCTCTTTCTCCCCCCTCCACTGCTGTGACTCTCTCTCCCTCTTCCCCTGCTGTCACTCTCTTTCTCCCCCTCTCCACTGCTGTGACTCTCTCACACTCTTCCGCTGCTGTAACTCTATCCCCACTCTTCCCCTGCTCTCACTCTCCCCCTTTCCCATGCTCTCACTCTCGTCCCCACTCTTCCCTGCTCTCACTCTCTCCCCCCTCTTTCCCTGCTGTCACTCTCTCCCCCCTCTTTCCCTGCTGTCACTCTCCCTCCCCTCTTCCCCTGCTCTCACTCTCTCCCCCTCTTCCCCTGCTCTCACTTTCTCTCCCCCTCTTCCCCTGCTGTCACTCTCTCCCACCTCTTACCCTGCTGTCACTCTCTCCCCCATCTTCCCCTGCCTTCAACCTCTCCCCCTCTTTCCCTGCTGTCACTCTCTTTCTTTCCCCCCTCTTCCACTGCTGTCACTCTCTCCCCCTCTTCCCCTGCTGTCACTCTCTCCCCCTCTTTCCCTGCTGTCTCTCTCTTTTATCCCCCCTCTTCCCCTGCTGTCACTCTCTCCCCCCCCTCTCCCCTGCTGTCACTCTCTCACCCTCTTTCCCTGCTCTCTCTCTCTTTCATCCCCCCCTCTTCCCCTGCTGTCACTCTCTCCCCCCTCTTCCCCTGCTGCCACTCTCTTCCCCCTCTTCCCCTGCTGTCACTCTCTCCCCCTCTTACCCTGCTGTCTCTCTCTTTCATCCTCCTTCTTCCTCTGCTGTCACTATCTCCCCCCTCTTCCCCTGCTGTCACTCTCTCCCCCTCTTCCCCTGCTGTCACTCTCTCCCCCCTCTTTCCCTGCTGTCTCTCTCTCCCCCCTCTTTCCCTGCTGTCACTCTCTCCCCCTCTTTCCCTGCTGTCTCTCTCTCCCCCCCTCTTTCCCTGCTGTCTCTCTCTCCCTGCTGTCTCTCTACCCCCCGTTTCCCTGCTGTCTCTCTACCCCTCCCCCCTTTCCCTGCTGTCTCTCTCTTTCATCCCCCCTCTTCCCTTGCTGTCACTCTCTCCCCCCTCTTCCCCTGCTACCACTCTCTTCCCCCTCTTCCCCTGCTGTCACTCTCTCCCCCCTCTTTCCCTGCTGTCTCTCTCTTTCATCCCCCTCTTCCCTTGCTGTTACTCTCTCCCCCCTCTTCCCCTGCTACCACCTCTCTTCCCCTCTTCCCCTGCTGTCACTCTCTCCCCCCTCTTTCCTGCGGGTCTCTTCTCCTCCCCCCTCTTTCCCTGCTGTCACTCTCTCCCCCCTCTTTCCCTGCTGTTTCTCTCTCCCCCCTCTTTCCCTGCTGTCTCTCTGTCCCTGCTGTCTCTCTACCCCTCCCCCCTTTCCCTGCTGTCTCTCTCTTTCATCCCCCCTCTTCCCTTGCTGTCACTCTCTCCCCCCTCTTCCCCTGCTACCACTCTCTTCCCCCCTCTTCCCCCTGCTGTCACTCGCTCTCACTCCCCCCATCTTTCCCTGCTGTCTCTCTCTTTCATCCCCCCCTTCCCCTGCTGTCCACTATCTCCCCCCTCTTCCCCTGCTGTCACTCTCTCTCCCCCCGTCTTTCCCTGCTGTCTCTCTCTCTCCCCCTCTTTCCTCTCTCTCTCTCTCTCCCCCTCTTTCCCTGCTGTCTCTCTCTCCCTGCTGTCTCTCTACCCCCCCTTTCCCTGCTGTCTCTCTCTCCCCCTCTTCCCTGCTGTCTCTCTCTTTCATCCTCCTTCTTCCCCTGCTGTCACTATCTCCCCCCTTCCCCTGCTGCCACTCTCTCCCCTCTTCCCCTGCTGTCACTCTCTCCCCCCTCTTTCCCTGCTGTCTCTCTCTCTCCCCTCTTTCCATGCTGTCACTCTCTCCCCCCTCTTTCCCTGCTGTCTCTCTCTCCCCCCTCTTCCCTCTCTCTCCCCCTCTTTCCCTGCTGTCTCTCTCTCCCTGCTGTCTCTCTACCCCCCCTTTCCCTGCTGTCTCTATACCCCTCCCCCCCCTTTCCCTGCTGTCTCTCTCTTTCCCCCCCCCTCCACTGCTGTGACTCTCTCCCCCTCTTCCCCTGCTGTCACTCTCTTTCTCCCCCCCCCCTTCATTGCTGTGACTCTCTCCCCCTCTTCCACTGCTGTCACTCTCTCCCCACTGTTCCCCTGCTCTCACTCTCTCCCCACTCTTCCCCTGCTCTCACTCTCCCCCCCCTTCCCGTGCTCTCACTCTCTCCCCACTCTTCCCCTGCTCTCACTCTCTCCCCCCTCTTCCCTGCTGTCACTCTCTCCCCCTCTTTCCCTGCTGTCACTCTCCCCCCCCTCTTCCCCTGCTCTCTCTCTCTCTCCCCCTCTTTCCCTGCTGTCTCTCTCTCCCTGCTGTCTCTCTACCCCCCCTTTCCCTGCTGTCTCTACCCCTCCCCCCCTTTCCCTGCTGTCTCTCTCTTTCCCCCCCCCTCCACTGCTGTGACTCTCTCCCCCTCTTCCCCTGCTGTCACTCTCTTTCTCCCCCCCCTCCACTGCTGTGACTCTCTCCCCCTCTTCCCCTGCTGTCACTCTCTTTCTCCCCCCCCCCCCCTTCATTGCTGTGACTCTCTCCCCCTCTTCCGCTGCTGTCACTCTCTCCCCCACTGTTCCCCTGCTCTCACTCTCTCCCCACTCTCCCCTGCTCTCACTCTCCCCCCCTTCCCGTGCTCTCACTCTCTCCCCACTCTACCCCTGCTCTCACTCTCTCCCCCCTCTTTTCCCTGCTGTCACTCTCTCCCCCTCTTTCCCTGCTGTCACTCTCCCCCCTCTTCCCCTGCTCTCACTCTCTCCCCCTCTTCCCCTGCTCTTTTCCCCCTCTTCCCCTGCTGTCACTCTCTCCCCCTCTTCCCCTGCTGTCACTCTCTGTCTTCCCCCCTCTTCCCCTGCTGTCACTCTCTCCCCCTCTTTCCCCTGCTGTCACTCTCTCCCCCTCTTTCCCTGCTGTCTCTCTCTGTCATCCCCCCTCTTCCCCTGCTGTCACTCTCTCAACCCTCTTCCCTTGCTGTCACTCTCTCCCCCCTCTTCCCCTGCTGTCACTCTCTCCCCCCTCTTCCCCTGCTGTCACTCTCCCCCCTCTTCCCCTACTGTCACTCTCACCCCCCTCTTTCCCTGCTGTCTCCTCTCTTCATCCCCCCTCTTCCCCTGCTGTCACTCTCTCCCCCCCCTCTTCCCCTGCTGCCCATTCTCTCTCCCCCCTGCTTTCCCTGCTGTCTCTCTCTCTTTCATCCCCCCTTCTTCCCCTGCTGTCACTATCTCCCCCCTCTTCCCCTGCTGTCACTCTCTCCCACTCTTCACCTGCTGTCACTCTCTCCCCCTCTTCCCCTGCTGTCACTCTCTTTCTTTCCCCCTCTTCCCCTGCTGTCACTATCTCCCCCCCTCTTCCCCTGCTGTCACTCTCTCTCCCTCTTTCCCTGCCGTCACTCTCTTTCTTTCCCTGCTGTCACTCTCTCCCAGTCTTTCCCTGCTGTCACTCTCTCCCCCTCTTTCCCTGCTGTCACTCTCTCCCCCTTCTCCCCTGCTGTCACTCTCTCTCCCTCTTTCGCTGCGGTCACTCTCTTTCTTCCCTTGCTGTCACTCTCTCCCAGTCTTTTCCCCTGCTGTCACTCTCTCCCCTCTTTCCCTGCTGTCACTCTCTTTCTTTCCCCCTCTTCCCTGCTGTCACTCTCTCTCCCCCTCTTTCCCCTGCTGTCACTCTCTCCCCCTCTTTCCCTGCTGTCTCTCTCTTTCATCCCCCTCTTCCCTGCTGTCACTCTCTCCCCTTTCTTTCCCTGCTGTCTCTCTCTCCCCCTCTTTCCCTGCTGTCTCTCTCTCTTTCACAATCTCCCCCTCTTCCCTGCTGTCACTCTCTCCCCCTCTTTTCCTGCTGTCTCTCTTTCTTCTCCCCTCTTCCCCTGCTGTCACTCTCCCCTCTTTCCCTGCTGTCTCTCTCGTAGTAATGTGTGCACTCTTGTAAATGTCGCCAATGTGCTGCTAGATGTTGCTTGTGGCCTCCATGCTCAGTCCTTGGTATGTTCCTGCTCTGTGACAGCGCCCCCTAGTGGTGGGAGGAGGGAGCGTACTGAGGGAGAGGAGTCCTGTGCATAATGCGAGCCTCGCGATAAGGATGTGGTGCGCAGCCTGCGTGGATGGTGATCAATGTGGTATGTTTTGCGAGGCTCGCATTGCGTGAATGGGGGGTCAATGTGGTGCGAGCATGTGGCTTAAGTCCATCGATCATAAATGCCCCTCAACTGTTCGCCTTGCATCCCGGGGTGATGGACAACAACTGACCGCCTGCTGCTCATCTCTTCCCCAGCAGCTCGGTCACTGCGACAGCTAGGAGGTTAGTGGAGAGGGGGAACGGGGAGGAGGAGGAAAAGGGGGAAGGATGAGGGGTAGGAGGAGCAAGATGAGGGGAAGGAGGGAGGATGAGAAGAAGGAAGGAGAATGAGGGGCAGGAGGGAGGATGAGGGGGAGGAAGTTGTCAAACTGCAAGTTGTCCTCCCCCAATTGCGGGCCTAATTGCAAGCTCGCCTTGGAGGTATAGAGATGGCAGGATACAGAGGGGCCAGGGGTAGAGATGGCAGGACACAAAGGGACCAGGGATAGAGGTGGCAGGATACAAAGGAACCAGGGATAGAGATGGGAGGATACAGAGGGACCAGGGGTACAGATGGCAGGACACAAAGGGACCTAAAGTTACAGGTTGGACGAAGCCTGCAATGAGCGGGTGGAGAGCCTCACATTGTGTGGCAAAGAGCATTGCCAGCCTTCAAATTTTATTTACTTAATTCTTGACGGGAAAGTATTTTTTTTTAATTTTTCATATGTTTAAATTAAAAATAGATTTTTCATTAATAAAAGTGTATTTTTTATGTTTTTTAATATATTGAAATTAGAAATGTATTTGAATATATCCTGTTTTGTGTGCGCCACCACCAGGGACTGATGAGGGAGATGAAGGACCGAATACTGCACATGTGAAGAAGGTGAGAGACCCCTAGGCCTGAGAGAGAGAGACCCGGGCCCTCACTTGTGATAGGGGGGTGGGCGCGTATGGATAGATAACAGGATAGGTCCGAATGAGGGAGAGAGAAGGAGGGAGAGAGAGAGAGAGAAGGAGGGAGGGAGAGAGGGAAGGAGGGAGAGTAGGAGACTGTGAATAAGAGAGTGAAGGAGGGGGAGACAGAAAAGGAGAGAGAGAAGGAGGGAAGAGAAACAGAGAGAGAGAAGAAAAGGAAGAGAGGAAGGAAGAGAGAGGCGAGAGAGTGAAGGAGGGACAGTATGTCACATACTGTATCACATACTGTTTCCACACAATTACACATACTGTATGTCACAACTGTATCTCACACTGTATCTCACTCACTGTATCACACACTGTATCACATACTGTGTCACACACTGCATCTCACATACTGTATCTCACATACTGTATGACACATACTGTATCACACAATGTATCACATACTGTATCACACATACTATATCTCACATACTGTAGCACACATACTGTATCACACATACTATATCACATACTGTATTACACAATGTATCACATACTGTATCTCACATACCATATCACACATACTATATCACACATACTGTATCTCACATACTGTATCACATACTGTATCTC